>JALPQD010000728.1:92500-312500 GCA_023101885.1 Typhlomys cinereus
CTGCAGCGCGGCATGCTGGGAGGGAGAAGCGTGCAACCCCTGCAGCGCGGCATGCTGGGAGGGAGAAGCGTGCAACCCCTGCAGCGCGGCATGCTGGGAGGGAGAACTGTGGACCCCCTGCAGCGCGGCATGCTGGGAGAGAGAACTGTGGACCCCCTGCAGCGCGGCATGCTGGGAGGGAGAAGCGTGGAAACCCCCCAACTGATGCCGCTGGGCAGCTCCGGGGAAACAGCGCTGTGATGCGGCGCCTGTGGGCAGTTCAGAGACTTTGGGCTTCTGGGAGATTCCCTCCGCTTTGACCCGTGGGTTGGAATGTGTCTGTTTTTCTATTTTGCTTTAACATGTAAAGAGCTGCGGTCTGAAGGCTGCTGGATTCGGGGATCTGATCGCTTTACCTGCGGAGCTCGCAGTGCGCAGCGCAGCGCTGGGCTTGGTTATTAATCCCACGTGTCCATGAAGCAGGCGGGGGGCAGGCGGGCTTCTCAGGGGTCACCCCCGTGGCGCAGGGCTCTGTGGACCCACCGGCTTGTCCCAGCTTCTCCGTCAGTAGAATGGGGCTGATGAGGGTGTCTGCGCCCGGGATGTTTGTAAATGTTTGCTGTGGATTGAGCGTGAGCCCCTTCTCCCCCCCAGGTTTGTGAGTCGCATCCTCAGCTGAGGTTGGTGCTTGGGAAGGTTGTGGGTCCTTAGGAGGCGGAGCCTTGCTGGAGGAAGTCACGTGACAGGGCGGGTCCGCTCCCTCTGCCTCTGGTGGCTGCGGTGACCTGCACCCGCCTCCTGCTTCTGCCGCCCGCCGTGTTTTTCCCGCCAGAGTGGACCGTATCTTCTCTTGACCCGAATAAGCCAAAGAAATCTTTTTTCCCTTTGGCGGCGTTTGAGTGTTATGGCTAAATAAGGTAACCACAGGAAGTATTTTTCCTTTCTTTTTAATGGATTTTTATTTCAGAGAAAGAGGAAGAGAGAGAGAGAGAGGAAGGGAGAGAAGGAGAAAGAGATGCACGTACCATCCAGGCCACACAAGTGGAAGCCCGAGAAAAGTCCCTCCATTCACCGCTTTCGGGGTGATTCAGGGGGGCTGATCTCAGGCACGAGGTTTCTGAACAGGCCTCTTACGCACTGAGTCATTTTTTGGATTTTTTAATTTTTTATTTATTTATTTTTATTTTTATTCAATTGTGTGTGCGTGCGTGTGTGTGCGCATGTGTGTATGTGTATGTGTGTGTGTGTAGAACCACGGGCGAATTCGGGGACCACCATGGACGCCTCCACCTCCTCCTTGTTTACTCTGCCCGGGGATTCACAGGCTGCGCCCTACCAGGACCAGAAACGCAGGCCGCCCCCGCTTCTGCCCAGCATCTATATGTGGAGTCTAGGATCCGAATGCAGGACCTTCCACCTGCAAGGCAGAGGTTTAACCCCTGAACCACCTCTCCAGCCCCCCTCTTGGATTTTTATGGAGGCTAACAGCTCGTTCATACAGATTCCTTAATACAGTGACTAACGCAGACTACTCAGAAAGCAGGACGTCTGCTGGTACTTAAGGTTCAGGCCCCGGGCCTGGGGTGGTCTGGCAGGCACAGGTCCTGGGATCCATCCGGAGCGCCACGTGAAACCAGGCAGGAGCATCAGAAGCTCCATGCCGCCGTCAGCTGCGTCAGGAGCGCAAGGCCAGCTTGGGCTAGAGGGCTGAAAACGATGCGGATGCCCATGAAAGAACCACACAGCCGAGCCCCGCGGCGGTGCCGGGGCGAGTCACCCGACTTCCAGGCACTGTGCTTTCCTGTGTTTGCTGGAATCTTCTTTCAGTGCTTTCAAGTAGTTCAGCTAGTGACGGAGGACAGGACGGCTCTGGAAACAGGCTGTTCCGCGGGGTTGGGCTATTACGGGACTCAACCCTAGGATGGCTGTGTTCTAGTCCGGAACATTCTTCCTGCTTTCTTAGGACCGCTCCCCCGGAAGAAAGAAAAAATCTCCACCGGCGCGGTGGAGCGGGAGAGGAAGAAAACCAGTGTTAGTTTTTAAATTGAGTTTCAGCTTCTTTATTTATATATAAAAATAAAGGAAACATAATGGGAATGGAAAGAAGGGAATGGGAGAGATATCGGGGTTGGGAGTTTAACTGTTTGGGGTTTGACATTGTGGATCTCGAGGGATAGAGGGCGGATGGGATCCAGACGCAGGTTCTGATGTTGGAGACGTGGTGGGCGTTGTCGATTTCTTGTCCGACGACCACAGCAATCACCAGATGTCGTCCTCCCCTTTCACCTGTGCGGCCCCCTGTCTCATTCAGTCTGTGGTGGCGTATTTCTGTCACGGCGCCTGCTACAGCAAGCATCCTGGATCAGTGGGCACATCATTTCTTCCCATCAGTCTCTCGGGGAGCCGTGGCACCTCGAGATCTTTCTGCTGGCATGGTGAGATTCTAGAGATCCCACGCAATCCTTCAGGACACGTTATCTGTCCTGAAATCTTGTAGGTCACACCTCCGTCATGTCCAGGAGATGGTATCTGACCTACCACTATCTCCTGTCACACTCTTACAATCTTACCTCCCCCTTCCATGATGCTCCGCGAGTCTTGGGGTGCGTGGGGGTGGGTGAGGTACATATGTCGAGGTGGGCAGTCCAACCAGTGATAAGGTCGACACCTGGTGTCATCCTTAGCTTTCGTGACCAGGAGCGGGAATGCAGGCTGAGAACACCCACGGCCATTGAGAAAACAGCACTGACTGACGTCATAGTGTTAGCTGCAGCCGCTGGAGCCTCAGTCACGTGATCAGAGCCTGAAAGCATCCGTGGAGAGGGACAGGCCAACCCGCGGCGCGCCCTGCAGTGTGCTCTGGGGTCTTGGGATTGTTGTCTTTTCAAATTTCCTTCATTATTTCCTGTAGAAAGTACCTGGAAGTTCCTTAGTGAATGTCTTACTCTGCCTTCTGCTGAGAACCCCAGAGCAAAGCAAGAAGGTAGAGCAATCCAGGATGAGTCCCAAAGTCACCTCTGAGCCTCCACAGGCGCGCACACACACACTCACATACATGCACACACACGCACAAAGGTGTGCATACTGACATTCATGCGTGCAGAAAAGAGGGGGTGAAATTTACAAAGGAGGATGTAGAAAAGGAAAAAGAGAGAAAGGTAAGGAAGGTTTGCTGGCGTCCTAACCGCAGCATCCGCTCTGGACAATCTGACCTGAGCCGCCCCTAAAGGAATCTTGAACATGATTGACAGGAGTGGACCTAGCGGCATGTGGAATCCAAAGGCAGATGAGAGGAAATTCAACCCAATGGGAAGAGAACTTGGCAAAAGTCAGGAGAGAAACGTGTCCTCAAACCCTTTTCAAATTAGCCTGTAGCTAGAGGCAGCCTCTTGTGCAACGCCAGGGTTGAATGAATCAGACATGCGTGCCAAGCTGGAAGATGCCGGAAACAGAGAGAAGCCATTTAAGGAATAAGAGCTCGGTGGATTCATGCCCAATAAAACTCTGCCTTTGACAGGTTTTTACTACTCTGCACTTCAAGTTTGCACAAAAAGCTAATAATTTTTCCTGACAGGCTATTGTTCCCAAACGCATTTAATCAGCTATAAGAACTTACAGAGGCCCCATTGAGTGTTAACTTCCGGTTCCGAGGGCTCTTCAGTCTCTGCTTCAAGCCCCTCCGAGGGGGAAACGGCTTCGCGGACTTGGGGGGTGATTTGAATATGGCTGGAGTCTGGGAATGTCAGATGCAGAAGTGCCCTTGGAGAATGTGTTAGAGGTCATTGCCTGTGCGGACCCCTTATGGCGAGGCGAGCTGTAGGTGCAAATCTAGTCTAGGCAAGCTTCTAGCTTGTAAAGTCTTCTGCTTGGGAGGTAGGCGTTTGTCTGTCTCTTTATTATAATGGGAGGCTCCCCATTACTCTGCCGCTCCCAAGTGGGGCTTTGTGTGTGAAACCCCACTGTGTTCTGGAAGAAGCACTCATGCAAAGGGCCTGAGGTCACCTGTCGTCAGCATCCAGGAGTGTGCAAATAACATGAGATTTATGGGGGCGGGTAGAGGCCCTGGGCTGAGTGCTGCCTCTTGTCTGGTCAGGACTCATTTTCTGAGATTAGACCTGGCACGGTTCCTCTGAACTTCGTGGTCAGCATTTCGAAGAAGACAGGACGCCTGCGCCCACACGTCCGGAGGGCGAAACTGACAGGAAGCATGAGCGCTTCGGGAATGAGGCCCCGCAGGCGGACACCGCATCTCGGATTCGGATTCTTGTCCCTTTGTCTGTCGGTGGCTTTTCAGTTTCAGCTTGGCCTTCAGCGTGGTGAAGAGGTGTCCACTGCAGAAATTGGCAAGCACTACCCATCTGCGAGCTGGCTTCTTGGCGCACGGTGGCACCCGTATGATAATGGAAGAGAGCTGGGGATGTAGTTCGGCAGGTGGGGGCTTGCCCAGCATGTACTGAGCTCTAGGTTCAAACCCCAGCTCCACACAAACCAGGCACCGGCTTCCAAGCCCGGCATCTGGGAGGCGGGAGCTACAACATAGAAGTTCAAGGTCGAACATGGCCATGTAGTGGGTGAGTCCCGCCCAGACTCCACGCCACCTTGTCTCGCTCATAAATAATGCTGATGATACGGGAGGATTATGTTACAAGCGGAAGAGTTGGCAGCCTGCCCGGACCTGGTGTGTCTGGTCCTGCGAACCTATCGCAAGGGGCGGGGGGAGGGATTCTCACAGGGACACCCAGTGTCGTCTCTTGTCATTTCTTTCATTAAAAAGCCTCATATTCCAATGAGAGAGATGTGACTCAGGCGCGCCGCTAACATCAGCTGCTGTTACTGAAGATATGACGTCAGTAGCCATGGGAACGCTCGGTGCACAGATGCTTCGGCGGGACAGCTGCCCGTCAGGGAAGCTCCTGCGGAAGAACTGAGGGGGGAGATGGCTCAGGACTTAACTTGCAAGTAAAAGACTTGAGATGGGATCTCACATTCCAGAGTCCATGTGAAAATGCTGGGCGGAAATGGCGGCGGCCTACAGTTCCCTGGAAGACAGCCTGGGAAACCCCGGAGCAAAGCAATAAAGGGGTAGGGCAGTCCCGGGTGATTCCTGAAGTTACCACTTGAACTTGAAAGGCACATACACTCAAGTTTTCTTTTCTACATACAGACACACATACCCACGTATGCATGTGCACACACATACACATGCACATTAGGAATCCCAATGAGAGACCATAGTGCTCTTTGGACCACAGAAACCAGAAGCACTGAGGGGTGCCGAAAGAGCGGCCCCCCTTGCCTATGTCCCCTTCTGCCACACTGCACAGCACAGCGTGGAGAGCGACGTCACCGTGCAGTAGGTGGAGAGCGCCTGACTCCACAGAGAGCTCAGTACAAGGATGGGCCGGTGGGCTTCAACACATACGCTAAAGGTCAATCTCAGGACCTCATGGAGTCAATCTGTAGGCTAGCCCTGCAGACACAGACATGATCCCAGGCTGACATCCCAGGCTGCTCGTCAGCCCTGCGGACACAGACATGATCCCAGGCTGACATCAGCCCCTGCAGACACAGACATGATCCCAGGCTGACGTCAGCCCTGTGGACACAAACATGATCCCAGGCTGACGTCAGCCCTGTGGACACAAACATGATCCCAGGCTGACATCAGCCTGCAGACACAGACATGATCCCAGGCTGACGTCAGCCTGCGGACACGGGCCTACACACGTCTCTGGCCCTTGTGCACCCAGCTTTAGCACAGCCCCCATGGACCCATTAGCTCTTATACAGACCCAATATATAGCAGGTAAACAATAAGAGGAGTAAATCCTCCCCATACTTGGAGCAAGAGGAATGTGCTGATCCCAAAGTACAGCGAGGATCAGCAGAAGAGACTTTCCCCGAGATTTTACACTGAAGTCCTTGAAGTCAAAGACAGGAAAGAATACAGCAAGCGGCGAGATAAGAGGCTGTCAAGCTGTGCTGGCCAGAGGCGAGTCAGGGCCGGGATTCAGATGTTGACAGAAACAGCAAAGCAGGGAAACCTGCCTGCCGTGGGGTGTGCTCTGCCTGCCGTGGGGTGTGCTCTGCCTGCCGTGGGGTGTGCATGGGGTGCGCTCTGCCTGCCGTGGGGTGCGCTCTGCCTGCTGTGGGGTGTGCTCTGCCTGCCGTGGGGTGTGCTCTGCCTGCCGTGGGGTGTGCTCTGCCTGCCGTGGGGTGCGCATGGGGTGCGCTCTGCCTGCCGTGGGGTGTGCTCTGCCTGCCGTGGGGTGCTTTGCCACACTGGGGGAAAGAAATGGTGACCACGAGCTGGTGGAAACGCCCAGAAGCGTCAAACCCGCTGCAAGCAAGAGTGTCAATGAGTTCAGGGCACTGTGAGCCATCATGGTTGTGCGCGGCCACTTTAGTGTAACCTGCTGGAAGAGTTGGGCAGCTGAAACTGCAGCGGTGAATTAACATACAAGGACCAGCATCAGCTGTGAAGTCAGTAGCTTTGAAGATGTCACAGTGCGGAGGGTGAAGATGTCCCGGTTTACAGTTGTCATGACAACTCTGGGATGCTTCCTGTCAGCAAAATGGTTACCGCACTGGAACCATGAAGCAAAGATTTCTGAGAAAGAAGAGGAAGATTTGGAAGGAGTCGGGGCTGCCCTGCAATGGACGCTGGGCCAGAAGGGTCTACAGAGAAGGAAGAATAGGGAGAAGAAAGACAGAGCGGGCTGCTAACCGTCCAGAGGATGTGGCTGGCTGGAAATGTTAAGTCTCTGGATATCAGCAATTACTTTAAATGTAATTGGATTATCTTTTTTTTTAAAGGCATGGAGGGTTTGAGTGGATGGAAGCAAACACACCCAGCCCTGTGCTGCAGAGGAGAAACTCACGTGAGCTGTGAGGGCGGCACAGCAGGAAAGTGAGGGATGCAAGTTACATTCCTTGCAATGAGCATCCCGCATAGAACAGTGCAATTCAAAAAGTCACAAGAGTCAAAGAACGCTGCTTGCTGTATAGACATGAAAGCATCAATTGCTAGGGAGGCTATGTCAGTTACATTATATATACAATGCGTGTATGTAAATTATATATGGTCATGTGTGTATCATGCATATATGTGTGTCTATACAATGCACACTATGCAAATGATATGTAAATGAGGTGCTATAAGTTGTGGAGAAAGTGTTTGCATGCAAGTGCAGCCGCGCTTCAGTAACTTGCTTTTAACGAGGGAAGTCAGGAGAGGCCGCAAGAGCCTGCAGTGCCCTGGAGACCACACCCACCCTCAACGCCCACCCTCAACAGCCCTGCCATGCCGCAGCACCGCGCAATGCTTCCCAGACTTGCATCAGACGTTTCTCGGGATGCATCCCCCGCATAGCTGACTCTCATCTCCATGCGACGCCATCAGAAAGCCAGATGTTGAGACACACCTCAGGGTGTGTCTGAGAAGTTAGCAAGTGGGGAAAGACTCACCCTAACTGGGGGTGGTACGATCCCTGGGACCAGATGGAGCATGAGGAGAGAGGAAGCCCAGGGTCAGCCTTCCTAAGTCTCTGCTTCCTGGGCCACCGGGATGCGACGAACTGACTTATTCAGCATTTCCCTGTCATGGCAGTGCCTCTGAAACCATGAGCCCACATAACCCTTCCCTCCTTTAACTGTTTCCATCAGGTGTCTTGTCATAGTAACACAAAAAGCAAGTAATACAGCATCCTAGATCATAATCCAGGTTTTGTGAAGTTTAGGAAGTTTGAGAGTATCTGAGTATCTGCTGGCCACAGTGGTAACCAGTGAAACTAGAAGTCAGTCTCAGGGCAATTCACAGATGTGTTAAAAAAAAAAAAAAAAAAAAAAAGTCCAGACCTGGAAAACTACAGTATCACAGAAAAGATGGGGAAGGCGCAGGGAAAATGTCCCTTGAGAGGTAGAAACAGGAGCATCCAAGCTTTCAAAGGCAGGGGGAGAATCAGTGCAGGGAGTTTGCAGAGACCAAGGCTTATGTGCCAATTACCAGAATGATCTCGTTCCTTAGGGAAGTAAAATATGCTGAGTACACTGCAAGGAAGAGGATAACAGGCATCAGACTGAAAATAGCCATAGAACTCCAGAAGAGCAACTGAAACAGTGCGACGACCCTAGCAGTTGTTTTCTCTGAAAGACAAAATCCATGAGTCTTTAGCTCTATAATGAAAAAAGAAAGAATTCTCAAGTAATAAAAATAAAAATAAAAAAATAAGCTCTGCTGCACTTGCATACAAACACTTTCTCTAAGACTTATAACACTTCATTTACATATCATTTGCATATGGCATGGGAGATATTATAACCCACAGAATACCTAAAGTTCACAGCCATGTTGGTCCCATGGCAAAACCTGCAGAGCCGAGCTGGAGAGATGGCTCAGGGGTTAAGACTCTGCCTCCCAAGCAGAAGGTCCTGAGTTTGGATCCCAGGTCCTACGTAAAAACACCAGGTGGAAAGAGCCTTGGCCTGAACTTCTGGTCCTGGTGGGCAGAGCCTGGGAAATCCCAGAGCGAAGCAAGAAGGAGGTAGAAGCAATCTAAGATGATTCCCAAAGTCACCCTTGGGCCTCCACAGGGACACAGGTGCCCTATAATACACACACACACAATAGATAGATAGATAGATAGATAGATAGATAGATAGATAGATAGATAGATAGATAGATAGATAGATAGATAGATTAAAAAATAAAAATATTTGAATGTCTTTAAAAAACCTGCATAGCCTAGAAGAAATGTCTTGAGTTCTAAGACCCAGGAAACCAACCCACCAGGACAGATTCCCGGGCAGGAAGCGTCTGAACAGGTGACTAGCAAGCGAAGAGGTTGAATTCATCAGCTCAGATCTCCAGCAAGTCAAAGCTCGGGAGCTGATGGGATCGCTGGAAAATTCTACCCGACATTTAAGAAGGACTCAGTTTCCATTTAAGGCCTTCCGGAACCATTGAATGGGAAAAGGTAGCTGCGACCTCATTTCGTGAGACTGGCATGTGCTTCTTCCAGGATCGGGGACTACATGGCTGACGAGCATAGACGCAAAAATGCTCAGCCAACACTGGGAAGACGAATGTAGGCCCACACTGGAATGTCACGGACCATGTCAGAGGACATCTATCCCGGGAACTGGGGTGAGTCGAGGCATGGGAAGCAATGAATGTGAAATGTAGCATTGGGGGATAAAGGATCAAACCACATGATCGCATCAAGTGATGCAGAAAAAGCATTTGACAAAATTCACCACCATTTCTGCATAAAATCCCAGTAAATTCAATATGGAAGCTACGTACATGTGGTAAGCCACAAAGCCACAGCTAACATTATATGTAACGGTAATAATCAGTTTTTCTTCTTAGACCAGGAACAGGGCTAGTGTGTCCACAATGACCCCTCTGAAGATGCCCAATTCTGAAGGTAAACTCAGGATAGATAGATGGATAGGTAGGTAGGTAGATGATAGATAGATAGATGATGAATAGATAGGTAAGATAGATAATAGATACATAAATGTAGATATATAAATTGGAAAGAAAAAAGTAAAATTCTCTTTGCGGATGATGTATTTGATTTATAGATATCCTAGACACTATGTCAAAGCCAAAAAAATAAAAACCACCTTGGAACTAATTAAGTTGGTAAAGTTTCAGGGCAAAATGAACATAAATGTACTTTTATTTAACAATAAACTAGCTGAAGAAAACGCAAAGAAAATAATCCCCTTATGGGAATATCAATCAACATTTAAGACTAAATATACCCTAGTAAATGCAACATCTATAAACAGAAAAACTATAGAATATCAATAAAAGGCATTGACACAAATAAGTAAAAATATACCTCACAGTCGGCACCCACCTGAAGTCCCGGACGCGAGAGGAGAGACAGGTTGGAAGCCACACAGTGAAGCCGGGCATCACTAAGCACACACGTGCATGCATGCACGCACGCACACATCCACTTATGTGCACAAACACATGCACACATGCATGCACTCACGTGTACAAACACATGCACACATTCATGTGCACACACACCAAAATGAAACAACTGTCACTGGAAGCTGTGAGTGCCCAAAGGAGGTTGGTTGGGAAGACGCTTACAGTGGTTAAGAGGGGGTCTCAGGGGGTCTCAGGTAGTAAGCTGTGAAAATGACAAGAATTCATTGCAGGAAATTCTAAAAGAAGAAAAAATTAAAAACATAAGAAACGCCCCAACATTTATAAAACATCTCCAGGAATCTTGAATGTTCTGTGAGCAGAGATCCCGTGTAAGCAATGAGGTGCCTTCGCTCTTACAGCCAATCAGGGGTCTGCAGGCATCTGCTCATCCTGTCTGAGACCCACCCCCTTTCCTGATGCGTGGGTTGTTCTCCTGCCTCTTACCCCACCCCTCCCCTCGCTTGCTGGGCCACACGCTCGCTCCCCACCGTTAGATTTCAAAGCAAACATCTGGCTGGACAAAAAATTCTGTATCATTATCTTTTTCTTTTCTCCTTTTTCTGGCTTCCAAGGAGACCCTCACACTGGGCACCAAGAGGGGGGTATAATTAAGCCCTTCCCTGCTGACGGCTGAGAGGCCTTTCATTGTGAAGGGAAGAATAATGACTCCCAAGACAACAGGTGGCCTCCTTTAAAAAAAATCCAAACAAATGTTCTAGGTATTTTTAGACACGCTTGGCTGTGGGCCTCCCTCACCGTTCCTGGATCAAGCGGCCACTCTTGAGAGATGCGGTGAGGTGCAGAGGTCAGCAGATGTTTCCGTGGGCGCCTTCTCGGCTTCTCCTGTCTGTTTCTTTCGTAGACGACTGATCCTGGCCCTGCTAGGAGCCCGTGCATCCCGAGCGGTGGTTCTGTGCTTTGCTGATACGGCTGTGCAGCCCAGGAGCCCCCAGCAAGGGGACTGTTGTCATTCTGCCTTCACAAGGAACAAGCGGGCAG
The DNA here is from genome assembly GCA_023101885.1 of Typhlomys cinereus. Taxonomy (NCBI): domain Eukaryota; kingdom Metazoa; phylum Chordata; class Mammalia; order Rodentia; family Platacanthomyidae; genus Typhlomys; species Typhlomys cinereus. Next base: position 103,431 of record JALPQD010000728.1, read on the forward strand.
AGGGGGGGGGTCTGCTTGCAGCAGGAAGGAACAGAACTAAGAACTTTGCATCCCAACTTGGATGTAAACAATGCCTAGGACGTCTCCAAATCCATTTCTATATGCATTGTCTGTGATCTGTGCCTGTACTTACTCTTTCTCTCTCTCTCTCTCTCCCTCCCTCCCTCTCTGTCTCTCGTGGGAGTTGTTGACTCCATGAGGTGCTATTGTGTGAGGATGATAACACACATTATAAACAAGAGGGTCCTTCCCCAACCAGGGAAAGTGTTAAGAAATGTATCTAAAGGATTTTACCAAACGCCTAAAAGCACAGGGGCGTCTCACAGCTCCGTCATGAGCAGGCACAAGAACCCGGTCCCCGCAGACAGGCAGCGAGGAACATTGACCTGCATCCCAGCCACGCGGCGGCCACGCAGCCTGACTCGAGCCCGGCCCCGGCTGGACGTGGAGAGACCTCGGGGCGGCGTGCAGCGGCGTCTCCCCAGAGGCGTCTCCCCAGCAGATGAGGGCTGGCTGCACTCAGACGGCAAAGCAGGAGGAAGAGGGGTGGGAAGAAGATGATTCACGGCGGGCAGGCGAAGGAGGGAGACAGAATCAGGTAAAATAGCTGAAGTTCATTGTTTACCTGTACAAACTGCCAAAGAATTTTTTTTTAAAAAAAGAAAGAATCATCATACTGTCTGACAAGAAGCCACGAGGCGGGCGGTTCTTCATCACGTTAGCTCTCTCCTCAGGGCTGGTTAAGACGGACGGGACTGCAGGGTCGCCTCGCAGGCGAGGGGCCTGAGACCCTGCCCCCCCACTCCAGGGGTACTGGGGAAGCCTCCGGGATCCACGAAGGACGTAAGAGGAGACGCGCCAGGGCCTCTCCTCTCTCAGAATTCCTTATTTGCTGCTCAGGCCTGTTGCAATAAAGTGCAGTGTGTCCTTATACGAAAGAGGACAGCGCATCTCAGACCGCGCACCCCCATGTGTGTCTGCTCGACAGTGCAGGAAAATATAGAAAGGCCCAGGGGTGTGTGGACAGCTGGAGGGAGACACGTGTGTGTCTCAGCCGGGGGCACTGGCTAGCGAGGACGGCCCTCAAAGGACAACTTCACCTTTTAATCTAATTTTGCTTTTTGTTATGTATAGGTGATGTATGTGTTTGGTGAGTGTGGTGTGGTGTCATGTGTGTGCCATATGTGCATCATGTGTGGATGTGCAGTGTGACATATGTATCATGTGTGATGTGTCATGTGTGATGAGTATTGTGATATGTGTATCATCTGTGCTATGTGTGTATCATGTGTGTGATGCATGTATTGCATGTGTCGTGTGTCATGTGTTGCATGACGCGTACACATATGCCATGCGGGCGATATGTGTCACGTATGATACAAACTCGAAGGAGGCATATGTTGGTATGGAGAAAAGCAGCATCCAGCAGGCACCCCGGCTCTGTGACTCACCCTAATAAAAACCCCGGGCACCGAGGAGCAGACGTGCCCCTGGGAGGCGGCATGGAGAGCGTGCGCCCACTCACAGGATTCTGGGGAGGACCAAGACGCCTCCAGACTCCACGTCTCGCTTCTCCTGGGCTCCGCCCCACGTGTTGCTGTCGATTCTGAAGACTCTAGTGCAGATTCTTCAGAAATACCGAGCCCCATCCAGAGCTTGGGTAACTGTAGAACTGTCTGGCTCTCCCGGTGCTCTGTCAGGCGAGGAGGTGTCCTGTGGACTTTGGGCGCCTACTCATCCCTACTTGGCCGTATTCAGTCTCTTTGACTTCAGGATGCGTATTCACTGCTCTGCACGCTTCTTCTAGATGGGGACAGGCACCCTGCGCAGCCCTGGTAAGATACACGGCTTCCGTGGCTAGGGACGGGACTACGCGGCAAGCTCCAGAGATGTCTGTCCTGACTGTGCCTGAATCTTCTCATCTTCCCCCTTGGGGACCTCCAGTCTTCACCTTTCCCCGGGGCTGCAAACACCCTGAGCAGCTGCTCGTTTCTGAGAAGCCTGTGCCCTGTTGATAAGTGGAACCTCTCTCTAAACTCACTCTAAGCTCCATGCCGTGGGAGCATAGGGTTCACAGAGGGTGTCTCAGGAGGAGCAGGTCACAGCTAATGGAGACCCGGATACATCAGCGATAAGCTCAGAGGCCACGGGGAAATTAGGTATTTTGAGAGACAGGAGAAAGGCTTCGTGGCAGAGAGACACAGGACCGGTGACCAGTTAGGAAAATGTACTTCATAAATTAAAGGTGTCAGGAACTTAGTGTGGGGGGAAATCCATACAGTAGGAAGTTATTAATGACAGAAAATAAGAGCAGCAGAGGTAAGGTCAGGAACCGCTGTAAATGCCAAACTAAAATATGTGAATTGCATCCCTAAGCCTCGGGAGCCACTTAAGCTTCAAAAAGTCAAAAAAAAAAAAAATCAGTGTGCTTTGAGAGTCAGGGACCAGACCGACTGTGGACACAAGGAGACTACAGAGAGGGGACCCGGCAGGAGGCTGTTGCCATAGAAACCTGAGGAGGGGCCAGGGGGCCAAATCTGCTTCTTGGTCTTTAGCTTGCTTTACCCCCCATTTGTGGGGTATCCAATGCAGCGGCTGGAAACTCCCTCCTCCATAGAGAAACTTGGGGTCCCCAAGAAAGCGTGTCTCTGCTCAGAGCTCAGAATCCCCCCATGCTCCTGAGGTCAGTTTGCGGCAATGAGAGGGACTCTCAGGTGGCAGCCCAGCCTGGCACCCTCCCACCTCCACGCGCCACAGAGATGAGTGATATTCCTAGCTCCCCGCAAGCTAGGGGCGTCGCGCGGAGGCAGCGAGTGGCCCAGCTGGTGTGAGCTTTCGATTTGCAAAGCCTATGCAGCCTCACACCACAGGACCCCCGTCCCACTCAGTGAACTGGTTTTTGGAACTGGCGTTATTAAGTTCCATTGGCAATCAAGCCGTACGCTCTTCATTCCACGTAACCCTCTGCCTGGTGTTCACTAGTAAGCCCCTCTGCGTGTCTGCCTGCCCCTCGCGTAAAGACAGCTGTCAGCGGATGCCTCCTCTGAGCCCACGCTCCTGATTTGCACACACAGTGTCCCTCGCTTAGGTGGAGACCTGCGAGAAGGAGGCAGATGCGCGCTCACCACACACCTGCTTCCTCGGCTAATGTTGAGGGCTGAACTCTGGGTTCATCTGTGGAGAATTGGTAGTTAAGGCACGCCCTGAGCAAGCCTGCAGGAGAGTGTCTGATTGATGTGGGAGGACACAACCCACGGTGTGTGGGAATGTCCCCCGGGCAGCTGGGCAAAATGGAGGAGGCGGTTCGCAGTCTGCCAAGTGAGGTTTGCCCCCCTCAGCGGTTCCCTCGGCTCCTGGAGTTGGGGTGCGCTCTCCTGCCGAGCCGGACCATGAGCTGTAACAGAGACTCGTGGAGCAAGAATAAAGCCCCTTGTACCCTAAGTTTCTTGGTTGTGCGCTTATCAGCAGCACGCAGAAAAATTGCAGCAAGTGCGCAGATGTTTCCACGGAGTTCTAGAAAACGGACAGTGAGCCGGCAGATTCATGCATCTTGGGGCAGCAGATTCATGCATCTCGGGGCGGGGCAGGGCCGGGGAAGATAAGCCACCAACCGCAGCCATGCCCCGGGCGCACAGTGCACCGTCCACTCAGCCGCCCGCCCAGCCTCCTCCTCTGCACCCTCCTGGCTGGGCATCGCCGGGCACATGCCCCTCACGCAGACTTCAAGTGCACGTGTACCGCGAGAATCTTCCGGTTTCTCATGATTGAAACTGGCTGTCCAAATTCACTCGGTCTTGAGGGCAGAAGAAAAGAAATGGGTTAATAAATAAAGTCAGATGCGAAGAAGTTCACTAACTCAGTGTCCACAGTGTTCTGTGGGCAGAAATTCAATGTTTCTGAACATTTTAAAAATATTTCTGTTTATTTGCTTGAGAGAAGAGACAGAGAGAGAGAGAGAGAACATGCTTGCCCTGGGGGAGGTCAAGAAGACAGCTTTCTGAAGCCCTTCTGTTCTCCACCATGTGGGCTTCGGGGATGGAACCCAGGTCCCCGGGTTTGCGAGCAGCGCCTGACCCACTGAGCCATCTCTTCCAGGGGTCTCCTTGATTCAGAGGAGGGGGAAACAGGCTTTGGCTTAGGCTGGTTCCTTCTCGTGTCTTACACACACGGCCTACAGAGCAGAAAGGAAAAATGTCCCCGGATGGCCGGGTGCTGCGGGAAGGCGCCCACTCGCCCCGGGGCGCGCTTCGTGTCCGCGATGTTCTGCGTGGCCCCCGTGGTTCTCCTGTGCTTTCAGCGCGCAGGACGTCGTGTTCCCTGGGGAAGGAACTGCTGTGTCCGCACAGCCCGCCCAGTGGAAGGGACCAGAAACCAGGAGTCTATGGTCAGTCTGGGGTCCTCCCTCCTTCCCACACGTGACCATCTGCCCCACCCAGAGCCCGGAGCGTCTGCTCATCCCCATTGAAAGCCACGGGTATCCTGACGGGCGCGCTATCACTGTGCACGCCCGTGCTCTTGACATCCACCAACCTGCGACCTTTCTCCACCCTCCTGTCCTCCCGTCTCCTTCACTTCATGTTGTCTCCCGCCAGGCACCTTTCCAGCTGCAGTATTTCCAGATACTTGTTTGTCACATGCATCTGAATGCTTTTGATTTTGAGCAAGGTGTGGAGCTGGTCGCTGTGGCACCATGGGAAGCGCCGAGAGGCACCGGCGCGTCTGCAGGCCCAGCGCTGGGGAGCTGCTGGCGGGAGCCGCAGCTCACAGAGCGTTGGATCGTTTCTGGCTTCTAGCAGCTTTCTGAAGGACACACTTACTCTGTGTCTTCAGACACATCCTGGGCAAACGGGTAATGGTTCATCTTCCTTTTCTTACTTATTTACTCTTCTTAAGGCTTCCAACACTATTAACTACGAGTGGTAAAGTGGATGGTGCTGTCTCTTCCCTGATCTTAGAGAACATGTTTTAGACACTCCAGTCAACATGACATTGGCCAGAGGCTTTTCACATATAATCTCTAATACATTGAAGTATTTTGCTTTTGCAGCTAATATTAACATATTATGTGGTTATTTTTTATCATGAAATCATGTTGACTGTTACTGAATAATCTTTCTGCATCCACAGAATTGATGATTTACCTCTGGTCCTTCATTCCATAGACATATTATATCCTGTTTTTTGGTGTGCATTTTTGATCAAGCCGTCTTTGATTCCTGGGGGTCGCCCCTCTTGAAGGGATGTGTGAGGTTTGGGATGTGCTGTTGGCTTCTGGTAGCTGATGTTTGCATGAAAGTCTCTGCTCCTCCTTCACTGGGGACATGAATTGGTTTCGTTTCACTGTGTCTTTCCCTGGTATGGGGGTGATTCTGGCTGTGAACAATGTGCTGGCAGCGTTTCTTACATTTCAATGTTTTAGAATAATGCAATGCACTGGTCTCTAGAACAGTGGAACTGGTAGAATGACTATACGTACAAAGAACTGATTGTGCTTGCTTAGAAGACAGGGTCTGGGGCTGTGCCTGCCCGAGCTGCCTGCTCAGGACCCGGAGGGCTCAGGGGTCCCCATCTGGGCTGAAGGCGGGGAATGCCTGGGCAGTCTCCGGACCTCACACATTGGAGGGTCAATGAAGACGCTGGCTTCTGATGCCATCAAAGAATGGCAGCAACAGGAAAGACGGCTGCTAGCACAGGGCAGAAGAGAGAGAGAGAGAGAGCAAGGAGAGGAAAGAGAAGAAGAGAGGAGAGGAGATAGAGGAGAAGTTCATCTTTCTTTTTTAAACTTTATTTATTCATTCATTTATTCTGTGGGGGGGCACTGTGTGTCCCTGTGGAAGACAAAAGGTGACTTTAGGAATCATCCTGGATTGTTTCTACCTCCTTCTTGCTTCACTCTGAGATTTCCCAGGCTCTATCCACCAGGGCTGCAAGTGTAGATGGCTGCCATTTCTGCCTGGCAGTTTTTATATGGGATCTGGGATCTGAACTCAGGACCTTTTGATTGCAAGGCAGAATCTTAATCCCTGAGCCATCTCTCGAGCCCGAGTTTGTCTTTCTTGCACTTCCTTTTATCTGATCTGCTACTGGAAAGTGCCACCCCCTTTTAGGGTTGGTTTTTGTATATCAAACATCTGAATCAGTATAATCTCCCCAGGTGTTCTGATGGCTGACCCCAGCTAATCCCAGGTCCAGCCAAGCTGACAGCCAAGATCCGGCGTGACACAGTGTTAACCTTAGGGCAGTTTGGGAGGAGCTGGGCCAGGTTCCGCTGCTGTTCTGAACGGCTCGGCAGCCAGCACCTGGCGTTCTGGACTTTGTCTAGCTGGGAATTTGGAACCCCTGCTTTGGCCTCATTCCGAGTCTGTTTCGACTTTCTCTTCCTTCGTCCTTCATTCCCGCGGGTCGCCCACACCCGGGATCCTTCTGTTCCTCCCCCGAGTTGCTTCCTGCTGCGTCCTGCCTGCCACCCTGTCTGTCTGTCCGCGAGGCTCGCAATGCACCGTGACAGCAAGAACGCGGTCTCGTATCACAGCCCTGAGTCACTGCGCGTACGGGTTGGAGTAAGGGTCACAAATGAGGCAGACCTGGGTCATACCCTACCACCCTCTTCCATCTGATTTTTTCCCCTCTGCTCACCATTAAAACATCCATATTCTACAAGGAATATGCCAAGCCCTAGCAGGACATAGCAGTGTATGATTTTTATGCATTTTAGTTATACAATAAAGACTTTTTTATTTAGCTGTCAAACATCTAAATGTCTGAGGTTTCTATCATCACTTTAGATTTCCACTATCTTCTGAAAGAAAAAGAAAATAAGGCTTTGATGACCTGAGGGGGCTCCGAGTTCCACTTTGATGGGAGCTGAGCTTGGAGCAGCTGCGTCAGGGCCGCTGTCGCCTCTTGCTGCCTGCGCGCTGCCTCTCTGCACGTGACTTTGAATTCTCCTGCGGCGAAGGCTGCGGCCCTGCGCTAAGCCGAGTAAACAAACTGACCTTGGACAAGAGGGGAGTAAAAACTCACACTATAAAACCTCAGGGTCAAAGCCATCTTTTTTTTTTAAATCATTTATTTTTTTTCTTAGATGAACAGTCACAGGGACAATTCACATTCATTTCAAACCGTGACGCAGAGCGAGCGCCAGGCCAGACCACAGAGACTCCAGCTCAGAATTAAAGTTATACGAGGAGCCAAGGAAAACAGGAAGAAGATAGATTCAGGTCAGTAATTCTGGAAAAGAAGCATCAGCCCATTCGTTCCTCCCCAAATTAATCTTCTGGAAAAACAGACAACAGAAAAACAAGTGTTATGAAGACCAAAATTGGTGTTCAAAAGCGCTAATGTGGGACAGAACGTAGAAAAGAGCTGGAAATAACAGGAAGCTCCTTTTGAGCATAAGGAGCAAGGCCACGCACCAGAGCCAGCACACGCGATGCAGAGGGCTTGCGGATAGAAAGGAGGGAAGGAAGAGCGGGAACAGGGGAGAAGGGAGAAGCCACGAAGCTCAGATACAAGCGAGAAACTGGAATAAAGGCCAGAGCAAAGCTTAACAACTGTACAAGGTGCAAGTCAGCTGGAATTACGAAAACACACACCTCGCAGCTGGGAAAAGCAAAGGAACGAGTGACAGAGAGGCCCGGGGCGCTGAGCCCACGGCCACCCACGGTCCCTCAATGCTTTGGAGGCCGAGGCAGCTGGTCCCTTAGCCCTGGAGCGCGGGACCAGCCTGGGCTGCAGCGGGAGGCTTGTCTATTCAAGAAGACGTTTAAGAAAGAATGCGCAGGGGAAACGGAAAAGGAAACCAAGTTTCTCTTCATGATTTTCAACAGCGAAAGTTGCTGTAAGATTTTCAGCATTTTCCAAGAAGGAGAATTTTAAATGTGGTCTGGCTGACTGCTGACGCCCTTCTGCTGAGAGAGGCAGCGCTCACACACAAGTGAGAGAGAGAGAAAGAGAGAGAGAGAGAGAGATTTGCTGTGTGGCTCCAGAGGAGACAGAGTCCATGATGGTGGGAATCACACAGCAGGGGCGGGTTCAGGTCACCGCCGCCATCAGGAGACAGAGCAAGATGAGAAGAAGCAGGGAAGGGCGGGGCCACCGCACCTCAGGGCCGCCCCATGACCTGCCTTCCTCCAGCAAGGCTCCGCCTCCTAAAGGTGCCACAGCCTTGCCAGACGTGGACAGCAGATCACAGCCTTTTGGCCTCAACAGGAGAAAAGCCAGGGACTCGTCTTTCCGTGGGATCTTGCTGAGGAATGTTCTAGAATGTTTTCACTGACTGACATGCCTAGGTGACACATAGGCCCGCTGGTGAGCACTGGGGGTGTGTAGCAAGTTGATAGGAAAGGAAGCGAGAGGCAAGCGGGGAGGGAGGATCTAACTGGATGTTATACTGGGGATTCTAATGATGGGAGGGCACTCATAGCCCGGCCCCTGTGCCCCATGACTGCCTCGTAGCTGCCAGGTGACAGGAAAAGAATCTCGCTGTCCGTTGGCTGCTAGGATAAAATGAGGGGAGATGAAAAGACTAACAAACCGGGCTGAGCAGGTGGACCAGTGGCTAAAGACTTTGCCTTACAAGCAAAAGGACCTGAGTTCAAATCCCCAGATCCCACATAAAAATGTGCAGCAGGTGTGGCAGCCCTGGAGGGTAGAGGGTGGGACCCCTAGAACAAGCTGGCTGGCCAGACGAGTCCTAATTAATGCCCTGGGCTTAATTATCAGCGTGGGCTCAGAGCAATAAGTAGAAGAACAATCCAGAATGATTCCTGAAGTCAGCGTCGGGCTTCCACAGGCACACACTCAAGTGCACTTGTGTACATGTGCCTACATATGTGCACGCACATGCAAACACACACACACACACACGCGTGCACACACACACAAGCACTACGAGCACACATACATGAAAAGAAAGAAATTATATGTTCATTTGATATTTCCCACTGTTGAGAATCTCCAGAATGTGCCTCTGGAGAATGAAGCGGGAGGTCCCAGGGCTTTGCGCTCGGCAGGGTCGAATCAGTATCAGGAATGAAGCGAGGTAGGAACCCGGGTCTCCATTACTGTGGAACACACGGGGGCAAAGAAGCAAATTCAATGAATCACATTTTGAAATCTACATCCGCGAAATGCTTGCATCCAACGGCGCCGCAGGAAGGAAGCCAAAATCAATCACAGGAATAAATTTAACTGTATTTATCAACCTAGTGTGATGGAAGGATGTTCTGACTGATTAGTGGAAGAGGGAGAGGGAAATGCCATTGGATGCAAGAAACTTCTCGAAAACAGAGCTGCCTGAGTGGGGTGCGAGGGTGGACCAGGAAACAGAGCTGCCTGGAGGGGGGGGGGTGGACCAGGCAAATGGAGACAAAGAGAAAGATGTCTGCGTCCTGTTCTTTGTTAAAGTGCCAGAAGAGAAAGCCACGCCAGAGGCCCGAGTCCCTCGGCGGCAGGGGGGCCGTTATTCACGGTCGCCCACTCAGCAGCATGATGATCTCAGAGAAGCAGCTGGATCGCACAAATTGAAAGATGCATTGCAAGAACCAAAAGAGAGCACAGGCCTAGCGGTCCTTGAAGGATGACGTCCACATCTCAGAGATCAGAGGGTGGACAAAGACTGATCATTTCCCTGGCCACCACGAGCAGCTCAAGGTGTACCAGAGAGTTGGGAACCATCCAAGAAGTCGGTTCCTCGCCACCATGGCCAAAACACCGGGTAGGGAGCATTTTATCGTGAAAGCTAAAAGAATGAAAGCCTGCTATTAAGTATCTCGTGGAGGCTGGGGGCTGGCTGGATGGGCGAAGGGCTTTTGGTGCAGGACCCAGAGCCTTAGCCAAGCTAAAAGCCCAGGTGGACAGTATGTCTGTAGCTGTAGGAACAGGAGGACAGGTGGGTCATGGGGCTTGCTGACCAGCAGCCTGACCACAGCACCTGACCACAGCACCTGACCACAGCAGCCAGACCACAGCAGCCGGACCACAGCAGCCAGACCACAGCACCTAACCACAGCACCTGACCACAGCAGCCGGACTACAGCACCTGACCAGCAGCCTGACCATAGCACCTGACCACAGCACCTGACCACAGCACCTGACCACAGCAGCCTGACCACAGCACCTGACCACAGCAGCCAGACCACAGCACCTGACCACAGCACCTGACCACAGCATCCGGACCACAGCACCTGACCACAGCATCCGGACCACAGCAGATGACTACAGCAGCTGGACCGTAGCAGCCAGACCACAGTGGCCTGACCACAGCAGCTGGACCACAGCAGCTGACCACAGCAGCTGACCATAGCAGCTGACCATAGCAGCTGACCACAGGAGCAAGCTGCAGGTTCAGTGACAGGATCTGTCTCAAAACACAAGGTGGAGAGTGATAGACAAGACACCTATGTCCACCTGTGGTCTGCACACAGGTCTGCACTGGCGAGCCTCTCTCTTGCCTCTATCTCTAGCCCTGTCTCTTTCTCTATATATATCTACTCTCTTTTCCTCTGTCTCTCCTTCTCTTTCTCTCTCTATATCTCTGTCTCTTTCTGTCTCGTTCTCTCTCAAAATTGGCTCTTGGAGTAAAGAACAACATAAAATGCAAAAGTCATGAAAATATGAAAACTCGGAGCCTGGGGTGCACAGCACAAAACATTTAGAGCTTTATATACTAAATTAAATCTCGAAGTAAATTAATTAGGAGTTCAAAGCCTAAAAGCAAAACAAACCAAATGATTAAATGAGAAATTCACAAAGGCTGGCGTCTGATTAGCTGGCCAACTTGCTGCAGGGACCCCGCCCCCCTCCCCCTCCCCATTTTCCCCCCCCACCCCGCATCTACTTCTCTAGCTGTAGGACCGCAGGAGGTCACCATGCAGCCTCTCTGAGTCTTTACGTGGGTTCTGGGGGTTTGAACTCTGGCCTCATGCATGCGCAGCAAGCATTTATCCATTGAACCGTCTCCCTGGCAGCATGAAAAGTTCTTTCCTTTCCAAGATGCACACGTTCACATTTATCAGGAAGGCTGTTGGAGATTTGCTTCCATAAGGAGGAAGGAAACGGATTAAGTTGGCTGGGCCCTGAGTTCAACATTCCAAACCTCGCTGATAGAGTCATTATCACCTCTGTGTTTGCATGTGTTCCAAACTGCATGTGTTCCAAACTGCACCTGACATAAAACACGGATTAGCACACATGTTAAAACCAGGACACAGCTAGCTGTCCTACTTGTGAGATTTGTTGGTTCCATTGGAAGACCGGGCTCTGGTGCTTCCTGCTTCAGCGTGGAAGGTCACCCCAACTCTCCAACAAAGGAACTGCACTAATGAGGGGGGCCTGCTCCTCTTTGTCCCTTTGATCCTTTATTTCCAGACTTTCATTCAGCTTGGAGCCATGGAGCTGCTGATGTTGTAAAAGTGTTGCTTAGCAACATGTTAATGGGGAAAACATCCCTTAAAGCATCAGGGGCTTTGTCTTTTGAAATGTACTAATTCAGCAGTACGATGCCTCCCACAACTCAGCTCAACGGGAGCAAAATATCAGCTCTCTGCATAGAGCTGTTTTTGCATTTCATGTATTATTCTTTCGTCCTCCTAGTTGCATTTGAATTTAATGAGACATGGAGCCCGGGGATGTCACAGAGCCACCTACAGGTCTGAGGGCCTCTTATGGTTTAGATGTGGAGGTGTCTGGTTTTCTGCTACCTAACCTAGCACCTAGCACTGAGGCTGCAGAGGGAGGGAGGGGCCTTGAGGACGGTAGGCTATGTAAAGCAATTGCTGAGTCTTCGTTGACTTGTCAGTGGGAGGGAGAGATTGTCCAAAGAGCAACCTGCTTCTAAGGACATAGAGGCCAAGAGCAAGTTCCTGGTAGACCCCAGTTCCTAGGGTCTAGAAGGATCTAGAAACATCTAGAGGCCCAGCCCAGCAAGTCCCTCCCCAGTTCCTAGGGTCTAGAAGGATCTAGAAGTTGAGCCCAGCAAGTCCCTTGCTAAACTCCTGTTCTGGGGTCTAGAAGGATCTAGAGGTCAAGTCCAGTGAGCCCTTCATTTAGGCCCTCGTTCCTGGGGTCTAGAAGGAACTGAAAGGACCTAAAGGCCCAACACGCCCCCTCATTAGACCCTAGTTACTAGGTCTAAGATTTAGAAGGATCTAGAAGTGGAGTTCAGACGATCCTTTATGAGGCCCCCAGTTTCTAGGATCTAGAATCTAGAAGGATCTAGAGACCAAGCCCAGTGAGCCCTCCTTAGACACTTCAGTCTCTAAGAGAGCCTTTGGCAGAAGGCTGTGATTCCAAAGTGCTTTCTGTGTGGAAGACCTTGGGATGTGTCAGCCCCGCCTTTCCTGGCTTCCCTGGCCAGGCGGCTCTGTGTGGATATTGGAGAGGACGCTTGCATGTCTTCCTCTTCACTTTGGCTTGCTTATTTATGTCCTTTAGGTTTTGTCCATGAACACCATGAGTTTGTGTCACTTGGACCCTGGCGATCCGACCCAGCGCCTCCTCTCAGCACAAAGCTTCTCCCCCCACTCACTCTCCCTCCCACCGCTCGTCCTCGCGAGTGACCACTGAGCTCCATCTGCTTGTGGTGAAGGCCTGGCCACTTGTGGAGCATGGATAACACATGGGTGGGTAGGGGCTGATGTGGTCCCTCCCCCTCAGCCTTAGCCCCAGCAGCCGCTCAGCGAGGGGGTCTCCTGAGCTCTCTCCCTTCCACGGTGAAGGGCTGAGGCCACATCCTGAGCGGGCTCATGTCACCTCAACCAACACAAGTGCCGCACGTGCTGTGGGCGGGTCAGCAGAGCCCCCAGGCCACCCGGGGGCAGTAGGCAGGCGGTCCTGGGGCCCCGTGTTCACAGCGAAGCCCCAACTGGGGCGCCACGTGTCCACGGACACCCGCCAGGCATGAAGCCCCTCCCCTCTGCGCCCCGGAAGCATGGGTGCGCCTTCGAAGCCGGAATGAGAGCAGGTTTGCAACGGGGGAGGCAGGGGTTGGGACATGCGTGGGGACCTCTAGTGCATGTCACTAGAGCAAAGAGAAAAGCGTCCACGATTGGCCACTGTGCTGTGGGGTCACTGAATCCTTCTGGAGAGAGCGAGATGAATCCAGCAAAGGGCCGAGCTCAGCTTCTGCGGAGAGAACCTGGTGCTCCCCATGCCGTGTGTTAGAGAATCCCGCTGTCCCGGGCCTTGGAGAGAGTCCCACCCTGGACCCAGCACCCGGGGGATGTGCTTTGCCTCCTGGATGCCTCCACGCTGCCCGCTACCCTCCAGCGCCACGGAGTCCGCTCGCCCTCTGACGGGGAGATGCTGCGGCAGGCCGCGAGCTTATCAGAAGTGGATGAAAAGCCACAGACGGACAAGAACCTTCCATGCCGGGGATCTATTTAAAAACCTGGTCATTTTTAGCATCAGAGAGTCAGGGCCGTGATTTAATTACCGACGGCCGACATCAGAGGCTAAGGAGCCAGCCCCGGGAGTGAGGACAGAGCGGTTAGCACCAGATCAGGACAGACGTCGCCATCTCCCCCTCCACTCAGACCTTTCCCTGGGCTCTGAGGAGCAGAACTTTCTGCTTCTCAACAAATGTGTTGGGACTGGGAGAGTCTTGTCTGAACTGGCAGCTGAGCAGTCTAGCCTCCGTCTGAAGCATGCGCAAGCACGTGTCAATCACTTCTGCCCAGCCGTAGGCCACATTATCCATTGCCCACTCCCCATGCGCGCGCACACACTCTGAAGGATGCACCTGAGACCTTCGACGATCAATGAATCCTGGGCTCTCCGCAGTCGATGCCCTAGACCCGAGTAATTTGGGGGAAGCGCAGATGGCCAAGAAGACACTTGGGGGACCGATTTGTGCTTGTCTGTTTTCGGGTGGGCAGCCATCTAGCTTCCCTGGTCACTTAACCTTTCTGCTCCCTGGCATGGCCAAAGGCGGCTGCTGACAGATTCTGGGATAGTCACTGTCTTCCGTTCTGCTCCCTCGCACAAGCCCACCATGGGTCGCTCCAAACCCACCGTCAGGTAGACAACCCTGGTTGAGCTCAGTGGGGCTCAAAACAAACAAGCAGGTGTGAAAGCCGGAAACAGACCGCAGGGCGGAGACTAGGGAGAGATGAGTGGGAGGAGTTACAAGTCGGAGTGGGAGGAGCTACGGGAGGGCCGGAGAGGGAGGAGCTACAAAATTGAAATAGGAGAGTCGGAGTGGGAGGAGCTATGGGAGGGCTGGAGTGGGAGGAGCTACAAGATCGGAGTAGGAGGAGCTACGGGAGGGCTGAAGTGGGAGGAGCTACAAAGTTGGAATGGGAGGGTCGGAGTGGGAGGAGCTATGGGAGGGCCAGAATGGGAGGAGCTACGGGAGGGTCGGAGTGGGAGGAGCTATGAGAGGGCTGGAGTGGGAGGAGCTACAGGAAGGTCCAAGTGGGAGGAGCTACAAGAGGGTGCTCCGTTGCATCAGAGTGCATTGCTTACGATGATACTCCAGCAGGGGAAAACTTCGGTTTAAGCTCCCTGAAAACTTGAAAGGTGATTCACACGGAAATAGCTGGCAGGATGCCGGAGACGCCGTGTCTGCTGGACCCCGTAGCACAGCGAGGGTCGTCAGAGGGGTCCTGGTGAGTGGTCGTCAGAGAGCCGCTGTGCAAGCGTCCGTCATCTCCCACGCATCCGGCAGGCAGGCAACCGCCCGCGTCTACCTGCAGGTTCAGTTTGCTTTTTCTCCTAAGTAGCCGTCAAAGAGGTGGTGGTGTCACTTGGCAATGTTTCAAAACCAAGAGGTTGTGTAGTTTTGCATGGCATCCTCTTTTCTAGAAGCTTCTCGGCCAGTCTGAGCGGCAGACTGTCAGCCAGCATCCCAACTCGGCAGTTGCTACACCATCTTTCTCCCCTGGCCACAGTCGCCAGCACTTTCTGCCACTGCCCGGTGTGGCTCTGATACTTGGCTCTCAACACAGATCTCGAATTGAAGCCTGCCATCCCTTGGCGTCATGGCACGCTCTATGGTGGAACGTGGCCACCGCGATTGCCGCCGTGCTGTTGAGAAATGTCCACTTGCAGCTCTCGAGAGAGCATGCTGGGGGACGGGCACCCAGCACCCAGCTGGGGCACGAGCCTGGGTCATGTTCTCCCCATCTCCCTGTTGGAAGGGGAGGCGTTTGCTGGCCGACTCCAGCTTCCACGTGAGGCTGCCTTCATCTTGCTCGTGGATGGCCTGAGGGAAACCAGTCAGCTTTGGGGTCTAGTGTTCTTGTGTGTACATGTGTGTGGTCTCGCATGAGTGATGTATGCTGTGTGGTACATGCAGGCGAGTGTGCGCGTGCGTAATGTGTGTAGAGGCCAGAGTAGGGTGCAGTGTGCTTTCCTCTGTTGCTTAGGATTGGACGTTCACAAACCCATTTTTACCGTGTCACACCCTGAGCTCAGCCCCCAGGGCAGTAAACAGGAAGGGGTCTATAAGTGCATGCTAATGAACGAATAGATGCCACTGGTATACTTTGTACTTATTCGCTCTGCAAGCCTCAATTGTGAGTGAGTCCGTCTGCGTGCACTACACGCGCACGTGCGCACGCCTGTGTTGCAAGCACTCGGAGGCCCGAGATGAACCCTGACAGTCTCCCTCGTGGTCAGCCACCTTGTTTTGGAGACAGGCTGTCATTAAACCTGAAATTCCTGCCTGGTGCAGTCGCCTGTCTCTGCCTCCCCGTTGCTGGGGTTAAAAGCATGTACCCCACACCCGGCTCTCGAATCTGGGTTCTGCGGATCAAAGTCCCGATGTCTGTGCAAGCACTTGGGAGAGCCAGTCTCCTCCCCGCTCCCACAAACCTTCCTCTAGCATGAGCGGTTCCATCTGGTTTGGGCTTCTTGGGATCTGTCATGGTTGGGCACAGGTGTCAGCTCGACAGTTGAGGGTTTGAGCTCTGGGCACATTTATAGAGAATTAGTGGTTGAGTTAAACCCAGAGCAAACCTGAAGGAGATTGTCTAGCTGATGGGGAAGGCCCAGCCCATGGTGGGTGGGACTAGGCCCTGGAATAAAATACAGAGAGCTGGTTGAGAAGTTGGCATCCTTCTATACACTTGGCCAGACGTGCTGGTCTGGCAATTAAGGATTGTCCGTCTCTCAGCTATTATGTGGTGATGGTGTGGCCAGTTCCCTCAGCCCTGGTGTTGGTGTGTGCTCTCCCGTCAAGCTGTACTGAGAACTGTAACCAGGAATCGTAAGAGAGAATAAATCCCTTGTTCCCTTAAGCCGTTTGATGGTCATTCATCAGCAACTGTGCAGGCGACTGCAACGGGATCGCAGAGCGTTGGCAGGTATAAGTCACAGTAACAACAGAGGTGCAGGCCTCCGAGGTGCTTTCCCGGGGATCCTGTTGGTAGATTTGGCGAAACGATGCTCTGTTAACTCGTATGGTGACACTAACTACGGAGCTGGCTATAGTTTACCAGGTGCTATTGCTGACCCCAGCAAGGGACCTAGTAGCATGCACGTTGCCAATGATGCACGACCGATGGCTTCCGGAGAGCAAGGGGCTTTATTCTGACTGGACTGCCTGGTTGCAGTTCCCAGTCCAGCTCGGCAGGAGAGCTCACACCAACGCCAGGGGCCGAGGGGACTGGCCGAGAGAGGGGCAGCCCTCTCCTGTCAGAGCACCCTGTCTGGTCACGTATACCGAGGGACGCTAGCTCCCGCTGCGCCAGATAAAGAAGTACATCAGTGTCTACCGCTCGGTTCAGGAGCTGAGCATCTCCCGGTAAAGAATGCCAATGTCACTAAGCCAGCGTCCCGCATCTTACCCACCTGCCAGGGAATGTCCCCCCACCCTGAGCCGGGTCTCCCTCATCAATTAGACAAGCTGCTGCAGACTTGCTCTGGGGCTTGCCTTAATCATCAGTTCTTCAGAGATGTGCCACAAAGCTCAGCCTGAATTGGTCAAGTGGACACCTGCATCTGATTATCACGTGACCCTTGGGACAAAATGGTCAGCACAGCTGTGAAGAGCCAGGAAGAAATCCCACGGCCTGTGCGACTGACAGCTTTCTCTATGTCACCCTCGGGGCCTCTGTCCTCAAAGTCAGAGCTCAGTCCTGCTAGACGGTAGGACTCACCAAGCATTGCCAATGAACCTGGTAACGAGCTAGAGGATTCCTCAATCAGACGGGCCAGTCTTGGCGCGGACGCCTTGGTGTTACTGTTCTCTTGTGGCCGGTAAAGAAGCTGAGGCATAGAGATTTCTGGAAGCTAATAAGTGGGAACTCTGGCATTTGAGCAAAGGTGTTTTTTTCTAATCCCTGAAACTGAATTATGAATAAATATCTTCTCTCGCTCGCTCCAAAAAAGAAGAAGCAGAAAGCAAGACATGCCGGGCTTTGTAAGTCAGTGTGTCAGAGAACCCAGGACTGTGGTGGGTGCTTCTGAAATCCTTTGAGCGGAATGAGTCTCACCCGCAGCCTGCTGTGACCCGGCACGAGGGACAGTCCAGGCTGACATGAGCATTTCCCAAGCATGCGACCCCGAGACTCCAGGGCTGCGCTTGTTGGGCGATACCAAGAGATGGCCGGGCCCTTTCCCCGCGCTCCGTCCTGTGCTGCCGGCCATCCACTCACGTGCACGACTCGGGCCGCATGAAACGGGCTTGGGGAGAACTTGAGTCTTTGAGTGGGAGAAAACACACCCAAGATGGGGCATTTGATTCCGGCCCACGGCGCCTCTGTGCCCCTTAGAACAGCCGGGCTCCCCACGCGTAGGCACACAGGCGATGGTCAGGGCCGGGAGCGCCCGCGCGGATCTTGACTGTGCCAGCGTAGCTCTCCTCCCGGCTCCTCAGAGATGAATCGCAGCATCTGTTTGAGTGACAGTTCGAAGCGTTTGTCGACACACCCAACGCGGTGTGCGGAGGCTGCTGCCTTTGGGCCATCCGTGTGGGGGAGGGGTAGGAAGAGGCAACCGAGTGTGTGTTCAAAGGAAGCTCCAAAGAGGATGTCAAACCTTCCCAACACGGTGGGCTGGTGATGTCTGAGGCGATCCACGAGCCGGTCACCACACCCCGTGGGCATGTACTAAGAGGGTGCGCAGGACCACGGGACTCGCGCAATTATTATGCATCTCTTAAAAGTGTGTTGGAAATCTTGGGCTCAGATGGCTGGGGGGGGGGGGTGTCAGGCGCCTGCCCGCAAACCTGGAGACCTGAGTTTGACCCCAGAAGCCCACATAGTGGAAGGAGAGAGCTGACTGCTGAGAGTTGCCCTCTGACACGGTCACTGTGCCCCCCCCAGGTCACTGTGGATACTCTCGGGCCACAGGAAGAGGGAGACCCCATTTCCTCCCCTGAGCGTAACTAGGAGAGTGGTGTTGAGGCCTGAGTCATATCTAGAAATGCTCAAGGGGACACGTGAGACATGGCAGAGGCGAAGACACTGCCTGACAGTCGAGTTGTGTCACATGAGCTGCTCTGTCCCAAACTGGATTTGAAGCGATGGGGGAGACGGTCTGGCCAACTCTGCGCCCCTTAAAATACATTGGATTACGTAGCTTGCTTCTATAACTCGGGCTCTGATGGCCACAGATGGCCGCATGGCCAGCCCAGAGCTTTGGTCGTTTTTCCCTGGGGGCCGTATCCGTGGGAGCCCATCTCAGCCCTTCAGCCTTGCAGCTCTGAAAGGCGCTTACAAGCAAGTGACCTTCCCTGACTTGTCCCCTGCAGCTCGCCGGAAGGGCTTTCCAGTCACTCCCCTGCACCCCCCAGCGTGGCCTCTGGTGAATATAAATCAATGTGTTTGTTGTGTTTCCGAGACGTCCCGTCCATCATCCTTCCTGGCATTGTTCAGAGAGACCGCGTGGGGCTGCGCTCTTCTGTTCCTCTCACCACGCCAACACTGGAGTCGATTCCCTCTGCCGAGGTCCCCCACCCTCGCCCCCGTGGGGATGCGAAGGGGCGCTCCCCCGCGGCCAGGCTGCATTCAGGCTTGCTCCGTGCCACCCGGCCAAGGACACAGCGTGCTTTTCTTCCTCCAACGCAGGGCCCCCTTTGGTGAAGCGAGACCAAAGCCCACACTGGCACCCTTTGTTTGCAGAGGTGCGGAGAAGGAGCGAGCATAAAGCTGATCCTTTGAAAACAGTGACTGGGCTCCCTGCGGGCCCAGATCCTGACCTGAATCCTTACTTTCTGCCGACCTCCGGTGCCCTTGTCCTTTCCTTTCAAGAAGCTTGGCTCAGAGAAAGACCTCCAAGAGGGAAAGAAAGGACTTCCAGAAGTCTTAAACAGAGCTGGAAGTAGAGGCTGACTCCGGGCTCCTTCATCTTTCAAAGGACCCCCCCCCAGCAGGAAGGTCGTCTTCGAAGCTGGGCTGACCAGGGGTCAACGGCAGGTGACCGTGGTCACGGCCTGGGGGTCACATAGATGCTTATCGAGACCTGGAAAGCTGATCTGGACGTGAAGAAGGCCTCAGCTGGGACTGGGTGAGGGAGACGCAATATTTCCGACTGGGAAGACGTTGAAATGGTGCTTGGAGTCGAGGGATGGGAGGGTCCTGAGGAGCACACAGCCGGCTGATTGCACAGGGCGCTCCGCAAAGCCCCGGGGACCAGCAGAACGACTTGCCACCTCTGGTCTCTGGGGACGCAGCCTAGTGAAGTCAGGAAGATATGCAGAGACCGGGTTCTGCCCCAGCTCGGAACCAGAGCCATGTTCCCATGCAGACCCACAGCCCCCAACAACTAAATAAAACTTCTTTTAGGGCTGGAGAGGTTTAAAACTTTTGCCTCACAAGAAAAAGGACCTGAGTTCAGATCCTCAGAACTCACATAATAACGCCAGGTGGACATGGTGGCAGCCTGAAAATCTGGCCTCAGAAGGTGGAGGCTGGGAAACTCTACGGCAAAGCAATAATCAGAGCAATCCAGGATGATTCCTGATGTCACCCTTGGGCCTCCACAGACCCACACTCAAGTGCCCTCTTACATATACACATAAACACACACACAGATGCAACAAGAAACTTTTAAAAACTCGTGTGTGTATAATGTGCCTGTGTGTATGTGTTTTATAGGTGTATGATATATGTCTGCGTATGTATGTTTTTTTATGTGCGGATGAGTGTATGGTGCGTGTGTGTATGGGAGGCATGTGTATATGTGTGCCTGATTTATGTATGCATGGGTATGTGATGCTTGTGCATGCGCACGGGTGAAAGATGTATGCGTCTGTGTAAGCATGTTCATATGTGAGAGTGTGGATGAAGGATGTCTGCGTGTGTGTGCATGTTCCTGTCCATGGGTGTCTACAGATGTCACTGCATGTGTGGAGGTCAAATGACAGCTCCAGGCCTCAGGCCTTGTTTGAGGGTGTCTCTTGCTTGTCGCTGCGTCTCCAGGCTGCAGAGCTGCGGGGCTTCTCTGCCGCTAGCATCTCCCTGCAGGAGCACCGGCCTTGCGACGCTCCTGTGTCCTGCTCTTCCCACGACTTGCAACCGGCGGGGCTCAGAGCCCCCTGCTTGCCTGCAGACGCTTCCCTGCCCAGTCACAGCCCCCAGCCCCAGTTCTGTTTTCCACCAAAGGTTTGCGGGAGAAAATCTGGGAGGGGCCAGAGGCGTGTGTGCAGGACGGGCTGT
Source organism: Typhlomys cinereus (assembly GCA_023101885.1). NCBI lineage: Eukaryota > Metazoa > Chordata > Mammalia > Rodentia > Platacanthomyidae > Typhlomys > Typhlomys cinereus. Next base: position 124,034 of record JALPQD010000728.1, read on the forward strand.
GCCTGAGAAGCGGGTGCAGGGGGCACCTGTCAGGAAGCAGCGCCCAGCGGGGCCCTACGGGCCGAGCAAGAGAGGGATTGCAGAAGGGAATGGAGGCAGAGGGAAGGATCACAGAGCAGCAGACACAGTGGGGTCTGAGCAACAGAAAGACCGCGGGCGTGGGAGCCCAGACCACCGAAGCAGAGGCGGAGCCTAGGAAAGGCTGGCCGACACAGCCAGACCAACCCCGGGTGCGGATCTGACCACCTGCGTGGGCTGGGCGGGCTCTGCTGCAGACCCTCGAACCACAGCTCCCACCGGCCAAAGAGTGACATCCAGACCCTCCGAAGTAGAAGAGGAGGGCAGGGAACCTGCCCCGCGCTATTCATTTCTCCCGGAGCCGCGGGGCACCCACCAGCCAAGCCAGCCGAGGAGCTTCCCGGAGCAGTAAATCGTCTTTCCGTCTTGCGCTGCGCCGGGCCGAAGGAGGTGGCGGAGGACTCGCTCCTCCTGCTCTTGGCCACGTCACACACCAGCATCCACTTCCAATCTCCAGTGTTTAGCCGGGCGGTTTTATAGACAGAAATGAAATGAATGCACTGAACGAAAGACAAGATTTATTTTATTTTTTCGAATATAAAGAGAACTCCTTAAAGCTGGCACTGGGCCAGAAAAAGAAACTTTTCGCAGGATTCAATTAGGCATGTGACTTTCTTTTTCAAGAAACGTGTACACGGGCACGAATTGAGCTCTTTGCGTTGTATACCAGTGGTATCTAGTGGAGAGAACTCCCAGGTGCATTGCGTGATGCCTGCTGTATGCGGACTTACCACTGTGTAACAGACCAGAAACTCCAAGAACTCGGTGACTAACAGACTCAATCCTGCACTCAAACACTAGCTCCTCTGGTGTGAATTCCAGCCCAGGATGACGTCTACGTGCCAGCACTCACGTGACCTATTTTCAATCTCACTTCCCTTCATTGCTATTCAAGCCGTGAGCATCTCATTGGAGATAAACTCCATGGGTAAAATCTGGAGAGGTTCAAATGCTGCTGGGCAAGACCAGGTTCCCCCCCCCCCCCCGCCCCACCTCGGAGGATGCCTCCCTCCACCCATGAGTCAGCCGGCCTTGGGGCCGTGACGCCTGATTGGAAGCAGCTGGTAGGACGTGGATTTTCAGTCCTGAACGGCGAGCTGGAGAATCATCCCGTCCCTGTTCCTATCAGCCTCAGTGTGTCAGCTCTGAATACAAGGAGAGCAGGAAGGAGCTGCAGGTGCCTGGGAGGCTGAATCAGACCCCCAGTGCCTTCTGCAAGACCTGGTTAAAAATCTTCACAATGAGTGTTGTTCAAGACTGACTGAGAGATGTGTTGTAGTGAGCTGCAGGTGTATGTATCTTTATGCGCACATTTGTGTGTGATTGTGTATGCACGTGTATGCATGCATATGTGCATGTATGTGCACGTGTGTACATGTGTCTGTGTGCATGCATATGTGCATGTGTCTCTGTACACGTAGGTTTGTAAGACAGAAACCCTCAATAGAGCTGGGGAGATGGCTTGAGGGTTCAAACTTTTGCATCACGAGCAAAAGGACCTGAGTTTGAATCTCAGATCCCATGTAAAGATGCCAGGTGGATGGGTGGCAGTCTGCAAATCTGGCCTTGGAAGGTGGAGGCTGGGGAACCCTAGAGCAAAGCAATAAGGAGGGAGAACCATCCAGGACGACTCCTGATGTCACCCCTGGACCTCCACACACAAACACTTAAAATGCCTTCTGCTCTCTCTCTCTCTCTCTCTCTCTCTCTCTCTCTCTCTCTGTCTCTCACACGCACACACAACATGTGAGCATGCATGCACACACAACACATGTGCACACACATGTGAGCATGTATGCACACACATGCACATGTGCACACATACATGCACACAAACACACATGCTACATAAAAATTTCTGTTGTAAAATCACTCTTTCGTTTAGCCATTTGTTTTTCCCCATCTCCACTACAGGCTCTCTCTCTGTCTCTGTCTCTCTCTCTCTCAATCATTTCTACTTTTCTCTTTATGTTCTCATGTTTCCAAATAATCTGCTGCAGCAAGATCTCACATCCATCAACATTAGGAAATGCTTTTTTCTTTTTCATCCCATTACATATTGAAGTGAGGATTTATTTCCTCCCTCCTCGCTCTGTGGTGAATGTTAGATGGTGTTATTGATGTTTATATTTTCTCTTCTGCTCATCTTTATAGCTTCCGAGCAACAGCTCCAGGTGTGTTCTTAGTTGTGTTGATCTCAGGCATGCCCTGGCTCCCCTTGCACATAAAGCCCTTTGCACCCTTCTCTGGATCCATCTACGTGGACTTAGGATTCACCACAGGACTGTGCATCTGGGTCCAGAGGTCAGAGCACACACCTGCCAGCTGAACTGAAGCCTCCCATCATCGGTGGCAGCTCGGAGCGTGGAGGAAGTGAGACGATGAACATTGATTAACCCTCATGAGAGGACGGATGGATGACATTGATAGGTAGATGGCCGATAATGTGATAAATAAATAGATGTGATAAATACATGACGACAGGTAATTGACGAGTGATAGACTCACAGATGATAGGTGATGAATAGATGTGATGATGATGATTATAGATAGGATTGATGGATGAATAGATGATAGATAATAGATGCATAGATGATTGGTAGGTGATAGATTGATAGATGACAGATTAATAATAGGCAAATTGTGGATAGATTGGTAAGTAGATAAATAGGTAAATACATATCAGATGTTTTATGATAGATAAATAGATGATAGATATATGACAGATAAATAGATAAAGAATAGATGAGTATGGATGATTGGTTGATAGATGATAGATCGATAAGTGAAAGCTAGATAGATGGTAGGTAGAAGAGAGATAATAGATAGATAGATAGATAGATAGATAGATAGATAGATAGATAAAGATAGATAAATAGATGATAGAAACAGATGATAGATGGTAGGTAGAAGATAGATGATAGCTAGATGGACAGATGGATGGATGGATGGGTGGGTGGGTGGATGGATGGATGGATGGATAGATGATAGATGAGAGATGGTAGATGATAGATGATAGATAGATAGATAGACAGACAGATAGATGATAGATGATAGATGGATAATGAATGATAGGTTGATAGGTAGATAGATAGATAGATAGATAGATAGATAGATAGATAGATAGATAGATAGATAGATAGATAGATAGAAGATAGACAGACAGATGTAGGTGACAGCTAGCTTGGCCGACCCCCTTCTGTGTGCTACTAGTTGGGCGTCTGTCAGTCTACACCTTACTTCATGTTCGTTGCTCTGTTGTGCGTTGCAAGGAGCCGAGCATCTGGCGGCGCATCTGTAACTCTTCACCCAGTAGAATACAGAATCCTGGTCTGAGGCACGTGACCCGCCACACACCTAGACCGGCCAGAGTAACGCCTCGCCTGGAAGGTCCTCTTTGGAGAGTTAAGGGCAGAGATTCAAGACATTTGCCGAGGCCTTGTGGGAGCAGCAGGAGGAAGTGCGGGAAGACATTACAGCCTAAAAGAATGAGAGCTCGCGCAGGATCCCAGAACAGCAAGACAGAAGCAAGTTCACTGGCAGAAGGTGGAACGTATGCAGCTCGCGTTCCTCGGAGCTGGGCAGGGAGCGTCCCTGGGAGCTGGGCAGGGCGCGTCCCTGGGAGCTGACATCTCTCGCAGTGGCAGAGGCTGTAGACACTGGCTTGTCACAAGGATGTGAAACTCATCGGCAGGTGGTCAGGCCGAGTGAGCGGCCATGACTTAGTTAAATGAGCCCCGGGGGACAGCTGGCCTCTGATGGGCAGGAGGCAGGGTTCACGCCACAGAAAATGGTCCTCCTCCAGTCTCCCGTGCTGGACGTCCACAGACTGTCTAGTGGGAAGATGTCCATCAAAGACTTGGCTCACAGGCTGACATTCTTGAGGTGCACAGAGACCAGGGTTCCTCGGCTTTGTGGGAAGGTCCTCTAGCTCAGCCTGTTTGCCTGGGCTAGTCGGCCAAGCGGACCCTTGGACTAGCTGAAATGTGAGTCACCCTCACTAGAAGTACAAAGTGGGAAGGATGAGTGAGAATGAGCGAGACTTTAAAATGGCAGATGTCCACTGAAACGTCTTAGCTATTTCATATTTTACAGTTTTTACAGGCATGTGCACATGTGTGTACAGGTGGTTGTGTGTGTCTGTTTGCATGCACGTAGATGCATGTGTGCAAGCGCTGCTGTGTGCCTGTGTGTGCACACGTGTGCGCGAGCATTGGTGGGTGCATGTATGTGGACATGTATGCAAACACTGCTGTGTGCATGTGTGTGGACATGTGTGCGCATGAGCTGGTGTGTGCACACGTGTGCAAGCACTGGTGGGTGCATGTATGTGGACATGTGTGCAAGCGTTGGTGGGTGCATGTGTGTGGACACGTGTGCGCAAACACTGGTGGGTGCCCACATGTGGACTACTGTGTACAAGTGCTGGTATGTTCATGTGTGTGTGCAAGCGCTGCTGTGTGCATGTGTGTGGACAAGTGTGTGAAGCGCTGCTGTGTGCGTGTGTGTGGACACGTGTGTGAAGCGCTGCTGTGTGCGTGTGTGTGGACATGTGTGAAGCGCTGCTGTGTGCATGCGTGTGGACACGTGTGCACGTGCTGCTGTGTGCATGCGTGTAGAGGGTTGATGCCGCGGATCGTGCTCCATCACTCTTCCACTTACTCCTCCTGAGACAGGGTCTCCCCGAGCCCCCAGCTTACTTGTAGGGCTGGTCTGCGTTGAGGTTCCCCAGTGTCTTTCCTCTGAGGCTGGAGTTACAGGCCAGCATTTTTATGCAGTCCTCTGGATCTGAACTCAGGCCCTTTGTCTTGCCTGGCACACTCTTTAACTCCGGTCACCACAGTGGCGTTTCCAAGCACATGGCGACCCTGAAGCTCAGAAGACTGGAAGTCATCTGAGTTATTTGTCCTTCGAGGAAAAGCCATCTCCCCTTCGAAAGAGAAGCCCTCTTGTGCCAGCTCGGACGGTGGAGTCCCACATACCAAGCGGCTTTGGCCCCAGAAGCAGCACAGCACGGCAGAGTGAGGAAAGATCGCAGGAATGCATCTCTCGCCACCCTCACAGCGCGAGCAACTGAACCTAAGTCCCACCCCCACCCAAACCCCCTCTTCCAGCCGGAGCAAGCGATAAACAAAACATAAAACCTTTTTGTGCTTGTTTCAAATTTTGGTATAAATAAAAGGCAATTTACTCTGGGCGGCAAAACGAAAATTCCTGGCAGAAAGCAAAGCCCGTTAACAGAAGGAACCCAAGTCCCCTGGAGCGAGTGGAGGTGCATTCGCCGTTCACCTCCAGGGCCCATGGGAGGCATTTTAATCGTGCTGAAATGGAGCTCCAGGCAGGAACGCTATCCCGTTTGGGATGAGAAGGAATCCCAGCACCAAGCCTCTGAATGGGTTACTTTCTGCGTGCAAACGATTTGATAAGAGATGCAAATATTCTATATTTACTTGATGCAGATGTATGCACATGGAAATGATCAGCAGCTGCTCATTTTCCAGTATATCTGTTCGTGCCTGAAAACCCTCTCTTTAAACGTGGTAGAGCAATTTAACACTCTCTCTCTCTTTCTCTCTCTCTCTCTCTCTCTCTCTCTCTCTCTCTCTCTCCCTTCAAAGACTCTCCTTGACCTCGGCAAAGCTCCAACTCAATTGTCGGGATTTAAGAACCTTCTAGAAGGAGACGTGGACTTCTTTTCCAGACTGCATCCCGCTGGTTGGCATAGATCTAGAGAGGCTAGTGAATTCTGACTGCAGGAATCTGGGACTGATTTAATCATCTCTCGCAGGGGGTCTCTCTCCTACCTACAGCCCCAGCAGGAGGGCCCGCACTTGGGTTATCTTCAGGCTTACTGAGGACTTGGGACAAACTCCGGTTCTCTGAAGCTGTCCCGGGGGGAGGAAGATGTGCTTTGGAAGCTGCAAGGTGGGGGCCGCTTCTCGCTCCCAAGCTCCCCACCTTGCCAAAGCAGCCCTCCCTGGCTCCCCACGACCAGCTGGAGAAAGTCTGGGGACTCTCAGAGGCAGGTAGAGTGTGGGATGTCCAACAGGGAGCACCGGGCAGGGTGGGGGTGGCGTCCTGGGACTCAGGGCCTGGCCAAGGGACAGTCACCCGGTGAATTTCAGGCTGTGCATCACGGGCGTCTGTCTGTTCCGGGGCTGCTGAGGAAGGAAACACCCGGAAGAGATTCAGAATCTCTGCTCCACTCTCGCCAAGGTAGGGGATGCGGAAGGTCTCAAATCTTCTTCCGCTCACATCTCTGTGGTCGGCGTGGCTGCGTCTCCCCGTGGGCCAGTGGAGACCACGCGTCTTTAGTAAAGAACAGGAAAGATGAAGCCCTGTTCTGGATTCAAAGTCTTGTCTCTGGCTGTGTTTTGGACACAGCTGGCCTCGGTCCTGTGTTGGCCAACCTCAGCCTGGGCCATGCTTGCTGGGTCCTCTCTGGGCTCCCGGATCCCGTTTCCCATCACTGTTGCAGCCCAGAAGTCACTTTCCCAAGGTTCTCTGATCTGTGGCATCAAAATTAAAATTCCCAGGCAAGGCGTGCTGGTGACCTTGTGCTTCCAGCACAGAGGAGGTGGGACAGCAGGATTGAGGCTGCGGGTCTGAGGCAGGTCCCATCTACCTAGTTAGCTCCAGCCCAGCCTGGACAGGAGGGAAGAAAACAAGGGAGGGAGGGAGGGAGAGAGGGAAGGAGGGAGAAAATAAAAGAGAAATGGAAAGAAGGAAAGAGGAAGAAAGAAAAATAAATAAAAGGAAACAAGAAAAAAAGAAAGAAGGAAGAAGGAAAGGAGGAAGAAAGTAAAAGAGAGAGAGGAAGAGAGAAAAAAGAAGCAAAGAAAGGGAAATGAAGAAAAGAAAGAAAAAAGAAAAGAGGAAGGAAGAAAGAAAAGGAGGGGAGGCAAGAAAGGACAGTTTTCTTCTCACATTTCGTATCTCCCCTATGGTAGGTCCTGCAGGGATTTGCATTTTCCCAGCTTCCCCCCTTTAGCTGAGGGAGCGCTGACTCCCCTGTGGATTAGGCGCCTCCTGGGGGCAGGAGCTGTCTGAGTTCCAGTCATTTCCATGAGAGCAGTAGCTGCAGTCCTGACACCATCCAGTCCCGAGAGTGTCAGACGAGATTTTTTTCCTTGAAATCTTTGAGTGATGGAAGATCTAATTCTCGCCATTCATCAAAGCTCCATTTTTTTTCTTCCAATGAAACTCCTGTGAATATAATCTAATTCCCCCCTGAATAATTTTTTGGGATCACGTCCCCTTGTTTATTGTAATGAAATGACAAGCTGTGCTTCATACTTGGATGTGATCGGTGATTTGAAAGTTTTTGTTTATTTCAAGAAACCTTCTCCTTTATTCAAATAGAATTTTAGAAAATGATCACAAAATATGACAAAAATAATCCATCGCTGTGACAGTAGTGGACGTGGTGGTCTAGCATTGCTAGTCTCAGTATCTCATGACAGCTTCCCGTCAACGAGAGTGGACTTCCAGACATTGCTAGACTTGGAGTCCAAGACTCCCCCGATACCTGTTCAGATTTCTCAGATGAGACCAAGGAGTGGTTAAGCCAGAAACAAAAGACACTCGGATGACTCCCGGGGGAAATCTATTTTAATTCATGCTTATTAAGCACCTACTAATGGGAGTTTGACTGACAGCACGAAAGAGCCTGCGTCTTAGTGTGAGGGACCTATCAGCCAGGCTGAGCCTTGCGCTGACCAGGGCTCGCGCGTTGCCTCTGTCCAGCACTGAGGCTCGGGCAGGTCAAGGAGCAGACAGCTCGTTCTGAAGCAGTGAGCTCAGAGCCGACTTCCCGCGACACCAAAGCAGCTTCCAGCCTGAGCTCGCGGCCCGAGCCCCTGTGCAGGCACGCGGCAGCCCCGTTCACACACCTGCTCTCACGCGTCCATGTCTCGGTGCAGCTCAGTCTCTCGCTCCTGCTGGGCACGCGTCTGTGTTTCATGAGGCGTGTGAGGAGGAAGGTCAGCTGGGGGCTGCCGGGCTGAACCCCTGGGGTGGTCCCCTGGCTCTTCGCCAGCAGGATTATTTCCTGCCCTTTCAGACGGCTTCCACCTGCGGGCACCCCCCCAACCGCTACTGCTGTTCACAGCAGTGGACCTTAACTGTCCAATCAGAGAAGCAGACTCTTACTATGTTTCTGACCTAGAGAACGAGTGGAAAATGTGATCATTCTTGACAAAAGTCCAAAATAATGTCAGATAATCTCCCCTCTGACAGAACGTTGGAAATGTCTTTTATCAGCATGTGCAAATTGTCCCTAGCGAAGAAATGCCAGCAAGTCCTGTAAGGTCAGTGAGATTTGACTCGGCTGTGTTCATGGAGAGCCAACAGGTGACTGTCATGTCAGACCTCAGGCGCCTTGCAGGAAATGTGGAGGAGAAGGAGAGGACGGGGAGGAGGAGGAGGAGGAGGGAACAAGCACGTTGTCATAGTAACTAAAGTGAGCCCAATCGCTACACATGTTCCGCTTTGCTGTGTCGCTAAAGGCTGATGGAGATTCAGAATGACGTCCCCAGGAGGAGCTGCTCTGCCCTCGATTCTCAAGCCACACGTGTAGGTGACCCAGGAAGTCACGGAAGACGGAGACTGCACATGGAGGAAACTCCGCCCACATGCCGGCATGGGAGTCCTGAAGGTCTCCTGGGACATGCATTAAAGAACGAGTCCCCATAGGATAGTAGTGGCTGTCGCCTATGGCAAATTCTCCCTAAAGACACTTGGCCATATCAGTTGTGGCGGCGTGGGCTGAGGATGGCATTCATGCTTAGAGACTAGCCACGCCTCCAACCGCCACTGAAGGCCCAGGATACATCCTGCAGCAAACATTTGACGCCAGATAACCACAGAAACCTGCGTGTGAGAGCTAATATTATTGTAGCAGTTCACCTGCATTGCTGCTGGTAAAATCACCAAGAAATGGCTTTTGGGAACATGGGGTTTATTCTCTTGTGACTGTCCAGGTGCAGTTCATGGTCTGGCTTGGAGGAGAAATCACACTATCCCCGGGAGAGCTCACACCATCCCGGGAGAGCTCACACCATCCAGGGAGAGCTCACACCATCCCCGGGAGAGCTCACACCATCCCCGGGAGAGCTCACACCATCCCCAGGAAAGCTCACACCATCCCTGGGAGAGCTCACGCCATCCCGAGGGAGCTCACGCCATCCCCGGGGAGCTCATGCCATCCCGGGGGAGCTCACGCCATCCCCGGGGAGCTCATGCCATCCCCGGGGGAGCTCACGCCATTCCTGGGAGAGCTCACACCATCCCCAGGAAAGCTCACACCATCCCGGGAGAGCTCACACCATTCCCGGGAGCGCTCACACCATCCCCGGGGGAGCTCACGCCATCCCAGGCTGAGCTTCCTCTGGGTGGCGCCTGCCCGGCGTGCTGTGGCCGCTCTGTTCCCTGCCACGATGGCAGATCTGGAAAGGGCAGCGTACATCAGGGTCCTTTAGGTATCTGTTCATTTGCTTCTTCCTTGAAAGGAGGAGCCCGGGCCCCTTCTCCCCTGGGCTTCCTTGTTTGTGTAAATTTGTCTCTAACGATCTTTGGTTTTGCTGTTGTTCAAGTTTGCGCCTCATTATGAGCAGCTTGATGGGGTGAACTTTAGGGGACAAGACAGGATGCAGTGAGACAGCAGCCCAACTGCCAGGGAGCCCAGAGGCCAGCAGCCCTGTGTCTCACAGCCGAGAGGAAGGTGTTTACTCTGCATTCAGGGGTCTGCAGAGCCCCCGGCCTGCAGAACTATGGGACGAAGGTGTCCCTGACAGGAGCCATGAGCAGAGGGGAGACAGGAGGTGGCACATCAAGCAGGGCTGACTTCTGTCCTATAGGAAGCCCCGGCCCCCACTCTGCAATCCCTTGCAGCTCTGACTTCCTGGGGGTCTCCTTCACCCCCTTTATCTGGTTAACACAAGGACGGGTTGTGGGCTGGACACATCCAGCCACGCAGACAGACGCAGAGTGGGTCATGTGATAACTTGTGCCGGAAGCTAGAATCCCTGCCTTCCCGTCAGCCCCAGAAGTAGGGGGCAGATGTGCTGCTGCTGCAGTGAACCCCTAAAATGCCCACCTTAATGAGGACAAGGCTACCCACCTGTCTTTCGCCAGGACAATGTCTTATGTTCTATTCAAGCCTTCTTTATGCAGAGCTCCACTTCAAGACCAAAATTCGCCACCACGAAATGGAGATAAATCAGTAACCCCGTTACTTGAAATGTACTGACTTCTGATGTGTTGGATCCCCCTGCAAGCAGGACATTATTTTTTATTGCTTCTGTATTTGTTTGTTTGTGGTTCAGAGACTGAGGTCTCCGTCTTTGGCTCCCTTCTCTGCGTAATTGTCTCTAATGATCTCTAATTTCACTATTGTGCAAATTCAAGTCTCATTACTAGGAGCCTGATTAATCGAACTGTAGCGCTGGGTAATAAATCACATCTGGAAAGTGCGTTGCTTGAAGGAAGCTTATGTTCTGTCCCATAGGAGAAAATGAATAGTTTCTGTTGCGGAGTGGATGCGTCTTGGGAGGGCGAATTTGTCTTTAGGGAATCATTGTCCTTGTGAAATCAGGCATAGAATAGATCTGAAGATACTTTTTATAGGAAGCTTACCATCTCCTTCTTCTTTTTCTCCTCCTTCCTCTCTCCCTTCATCCTCATCCTCTCTTCTTTCTTTCCTACAAATACAGGTTGGTATCTGCACTGGACCAGAGGTGTTCTATTGACACATTGGGGATTCAGGACAAAATTGCACAGAAATTCCTAGAGATCATAGAACTCAAACTCTAACCAGCTAGAGAAAATAGAGGCATAATATAATAAATGAATCAAATATTTTAAAAAGCCCAGTATTGTTGCAAAGGAAGAGGGAGAAATGATGTGACTTATCAGGTCACTGAAATGTAAATAAAAAGAGAGCTGGGAATAGGGCTCAGGGGGTAAAGTGGTGGCCGCACAAGCACGGGGACCTGAGTTCGAATTCTAACACCCATACAAGCAGCCAAACGGTGGTGCGCACCGTAGCTCCAGTGGGGAGAGGCGCAGGCGAGTGGATGCTGGTTTATCCACAGTAGAGGAAACGCAAGCTCCAGGTTCAACTAGATGCCCTGTTGACATCTAGGGATGTCAGCCTGCGGCCTCGGGATGGGCTCACACGTGCAGGCAAGCCTGCACGTGCACATGCTCACATGCATGCAATCTGCACATGCGTGCACACCGTGCGAGAGGCTGATCCAGCCCCTGGCATGCTAGACGTGTGGACATATTTGTACCCGCACTGAGTGTGTTGACTTCCATCCCCCACTGCTGGATGTATCCAGAACCCAAGCAGCTTAGGGGAGCAGGGGTGGATCCCAGCTGACACCCCTCGCTTCCATATGTGGCTGGAGATCTGGGCACCCTCATAGCGTGTGTCCACACCCACCCACAGAGGGCGGAGAGAGGGACACACGTTCTCAGTTCCCTGTCTGCAGGCGTGCCAAGCAGAACGGTCCCTCCAGGGAACGGTCCCCTCCAGGGAGCAGTCCCACGGATGTCAGTGGTCGGCAGCCAGCAGCCCAGCCCTGTTAGACAAGCCCCGAGTAGGGATCAGGAACACATGGCCTTTTGTGGGGTGACCGGGGGCTTCTACAACAAAGCAGCACCAACCAGGGGCCGGAGGAACTGAACATACTTGCTCACACTTCTGGAGACTGGAACCCAGGGCTGGAAGCCAGGACTGGAACCCAGGCCTACTATGTGGGAGGGGCTGGCGTCTCCTCAGGCCTCACACCTCAGCTCCGCCCCTTTGCTAGTTCTGTGAGCTTTGGAGCTTCCCTTCCCTTATGTTTGAGTTTCAGCACGTGTCTCTGTGTGTGATGTGTGTATGGGTCCCTATGCATGTGTAGGTAGAAGTCCACATGCATGGAACCCCGAGACTGATGTGGGGTGTCTTCCCAGAGTGCTCTCCACCTCATCCTTTCAAGGACGCTGTTCAGGTGGAAGCAGGGCCGCCGGGTGGTCACTTGAAGGACACGAGGCCAGCTGAGCCGCTTCGGTCAGCCTGGGTCACGGGAGGAGAACAAAGTACGCTCAGCGCGTTAACAAGGAAATTCACATGTTAACATGAAATCCGTCCAAACTGCTGTGAGAGGGAACGTGCTGAGCGAGTCATGCAACACAGGATGTTTTCAAGTAAAGCCTCTGCTTGTCCACAGCGCCCTGCGTGGGAGGATGCGCGGGAAAACGTGTGGGAGGGACTGCCGAAGGGTTTATATGCAGGGAGGAGCTGGTGCGGGGGCCGCAGGGGGCTCTAGCCCCTCGCTCAGCTTTAAATAGTGGAACAAGAAACACGTCATTTACTTAGCATATACTACGGACAAAAGTCTTCTACATATCTCAGCTACATCAATCATGATCCTATGTATCACGCGCGTGTGTGTGTGTGTGTGTGTGCGCGCGCGCGTGCACGTGTGTGCCTGCGAAGGCCCAACGGTGACTTCAGGAATCGTCCTGGATTGTTCTGCCTCCTTTTTGCTTTGCTCTGGGATTTCCCAGGCTCCGCCCTCCAGGGTCAGAAGTGCAGGCCGCTGTATTTCCACCAGCATTTTTACTTGGGATCTGGGGATCTGAACTCAGGCCCTTTGGCTTGCGAGGCGGAGGTTAGGCCCGAGCCATCTCTCCAGCCCCGGGTTCCTTTCTGATCCTCACATGACATATGACCTGTGTCTGGCCAGGCTGCCAGCCGGTGCTGGCAGCGCCCCGGCCAGCCTGGGGCGCAGCCTGGATCTTCAGGACCCCCTCGGGGCTGACACACACTCATCCGTAGTGCGCGAAGGCCGGTGTGACCACTTGTCCCTGTACTGTCAGAAATTCTGACTTAGACTCTGTCCACTGACTAAGGGACGAAGGGCAGGTCCGACCTGACTGTTCGGGAGCCTTTGGCACACTGGTGAAGAGTTCCTTTGTTACCACAAGTCCTGGGGGAGGTTTTCTAGCCGATAAGAAAAGACCCTGCCCATCAGGGAGGGAGTGAATCGACCTGGTTGGCTTTGGCACACTGGCAAGCTGGAAAGGTGTGTGTGTGTGTGTGTGTGTGTGTGTGTGTGTGTGTCAGCTTTGTGTGGGTGTGGTGTGGCTGCTCCCCAGGGTCCTGATGCTGTGAGCTCTGCGTGCTGACAGATGTGCCCGTGGTTTACGAGAACGACCCAGTCACGTGTGCAGACTGCCAGGCTGCCGGCTCCAAGGCCCAGGCCACAGTCCTCCAGGGCGACACGCAGATACTCTTGCTTCCTTATCCACCAAGGGGATGAAGGCACCTCGAGACCCCTCAGCTCTGTCTCCCTGTCATCTCCTGAGGAGGGGGCTTCTGCAGACACTGGCTCGTTCTCCAGGAGCCGATGCGTCTCATATTTATAGGTGGATTTCTAGGAACGCACTGGAAGAAACCACATGTTTGTGTAAAATATTAACATATGGAGATTTCTAGCTTAAAGAAATACTGTGAAACAACTTGTTAATCTGTTGTCTAGGAGTAAGAGAGGAGACCATCCCTGCATGGGGGGCTCAGTGTCCCCCCCATGGATCCTTGTCAATGGTCAAGATGATCGCGTCCCCTTACAGGGTTTGGAGTCACAAGGGGGGAGGCTCAGCAGTGTAGCAAATTAACAGAAAAGATAATTAGAAAGATCCGGATTGTGCAGACCAGATTCAGATGAAATGCAGGGGCCAGCGACATGGCTTAGCGAGTGAGGGGCCTGTGCCAAACCTGCTGGCCTGAGTTCGACCCCCGGAAGTGCATGTGGTGGAAGGAGAGAACTGACTTCCAAGGCGGCCTCTGGCCTCTACTGCGCCTCTGCATTCTCTCTCTCGCTCCTCTCTCTCTCGCTTGCTCCCTCTTGAACTCGCTATCTCCCTCCCTCCCTCTTCCCTCTCTTTCCCAAGTAATTACACGAATGAGTCATCAGAGCACACTTGAACATTGACTGACAGACCGACCACAAGGCGGATCCTGAGCAGCGAGCCCGGCCGTGACTCCCGCACTCCTGGCGGACTTGCAGGTGTCTGTGGTCAACCACACAGCCAGGAAAAGGTCCCGTCAACATGTCCTGTAACATCAGAACGCGCCGTCCCTGTCTTTAAACACTGACCTGCCCAGAGACACCACCCAGCAAGGTGTCCCCTGCTGAAGGATTCTCTTGGGACCGCCTCGGATTCTCCTGTAAACACAGAGGTGCGGGTCGATTTTGTCACCCTACAAAGCATGTGAAGTAGTCAGCTGGCTTCACAAAGGGTTTGCTTGGGAGCCAGAGGTGGGCTCCATGGTCACTGGCCAGCGCCTTGAGCTTGTGGTGATAGGGCAGGGGGGGGTCCCGTGAGCACGTGGCAGAGGAGGCCTCGTCTCTTGGGGTGAGCAGAATTCTGCGATGGGGCAGGGAGGGGGATGGGACTGAATCGCAGTGTCCCTTGAAGGGCTTAACCCATTCGCCAAGCCCCGCCCCCAGGGCTCCAAACCCTCCCACCAAGCCCCGCCCCCAGGGCACCAACCCCTCCCACCAAGCCCCGCCCCTAGGCTCCGGCCCCGCCCACTAGCGTGCTGCGCATGCTGTGGGGCCCTCAGCATTCCAGCTGGAAGTGTTGGGACAGGCGGGCGCTGCGGCAGGAGGATCAAGAGTTCAGGGCCGGCCTAGGCCACAGAGCGAGCTCAAGGCTAGAAAGTCCGTAAGATCCATTATTGCCATTAGACGTCGAGTGGGCCGGGTGTGGACGAGACGGCAGACTTCTTGCCTGGCCTGCTGAGGCTTCAGTTTCTTCGCTGGTACCACCGAAGGAAAAACAAAAATCACAGCCTCGGCAAGAGGAGCCCGGGGCGTGGAGAAAAGGTCTTCCTCTGCTCTGGAAGAGACGCGTGTGAACGGCATGGTGACCAGTAACCCACAAATCTGCACCTCCAGAGGCCGCAGGGGGCGAGGGGGGAGGTAAAGCCTTTGTCTCACAAGGACCTGAGTTCAGATCTCCAGATCTCACGTAAAAATGCCCGATGGAAATAGTGCCAGGCGCAGCCTGCATCCAGCCCTGGAAGGTGGGGCCTGGGGAAACCCCAGCGCAGAGCAGTAAGGAGGTGGAGCGACCCAGGGGGTCCCTTGGACCTCCACAGGCACCCACACTTGGGCATCCCCCCCCCCCACGGCTTTGCATGTGTGACAGTTGTGTCACATGAATTGAGACCGACCCAGACTCTTGCTCTGGGGTGTTAGGTTTTTTTTTTTTGAATAATCGGTCACCGGTTGGATAAGTTGTTTTTGCATGCATTTATGCATTGGAGGCTGGGGGAGGGAGAGTGGGCCCCATAGAGCGCTCGTGGGTATCGGAGGACGCGCAGTCGTGGGCTCTCTCCTCCCACCATGTGGGTTCAGGGGATGCAAATCAGTTCTCCAAGCTCGGCTGCAAGCGCCTCCCCCACTGAGCCCCGTTGCTGGCCTGGTTTGGACCCAGTTTAACCCGCATCTCCGCCGGAAGTGCTGCATTAGGCTGGGAAGTGGCGTGTGGTGCCAACGAAAGACGAAGACGCGTCTTGCCAGCGAGCGGGTGGATCCGATTCCTTTCTTGTTCCCAGGGCGGAACACGCCGTGATTTCAGTCAGAACAGACAAGACTTTTCCCTGCAACTTCAATTCAGAGGACTATTTTCCCGGACCTTCCAAGCTATTAAAGAAATCCTAGAAATCTTTTTTCTGTGAAGAAAAAAATCTTTGCTTAGAATTTTGTGAAATTTCTCTTTCTGGACTAAAACAAAATTGCACATTTCAGGAGGCTCAAGGAAGATAAAAACGTTTATCTCCCATACCTGTCACTATTTTCCAAGTATTAGGTAAATACTGGGATTAAAAAAAAAATAAAGTCCACAGATCGCTTTTGGATAGGATTTCACAGTTACCCGGCTTCGCTTGCCAAGGAAAATGGCTTAATAAATACCACATCCTTGTGAAGATAGGAACAGAGGGTTAGTTTGTCTCCTCCGGTGTCCGTCCTTGTGGCGGCGAGGGTCCCAGGAGATGCTCTGGGCTGAGAAAGGAAACTGTCAGGAGGTGCTGGCCGCATCTTTACCTTCGTCAGAGAATCCATGTCTACACGGCCCCTGGGAGAAGTTTCTGCAGGTGTTTGTGGCCCAGGTCCCAGGTTCCCCCCCAATTCCTCCGCCCCCCCAAAACCTCAGAATCCTTGAGACGTGCATCACCAGGATTTATGAAGCTGTAAGAAAATGAAAATGGATTCAGGGACTTGAAAAGACAGGCAGTCGTCCGATGCTGCAAGACATTGGCAGAGGGCACCCAGGCCCTGGGGTGACCCCTCACTAGAGATACAGCCCCCAGGCAGGGCCTCACCTCCAGGACCCCTCCCGTCCCCTTCCATCTCCTTCCTCATTCTTCCCTCCCTCCCTCCCTCCCTCTCTCCTTCCCTCCATTCCTCCTTCCTATCTTCTTCTATTGTTTTTAAATAACATTTTAAAATTTATTTATTTATTTATTTTTATTTTATTCAAGTGTGCGTGTGTGCGCGTATGTACGTATGTGTGTATATGTATGTGTGTGTGTGTAGAACCACGGACAAATTCGGGAACCACTATGGACCGCCTCCACCTCCTCCTTGTTTACTCTGCCCCGGGATTCACAGACTCCGCCCACCAGGACCAGAAACGCAGGCCGCCCCGGCTCTGCCCAGCGTCTATACGTGGGGTCTAGGATCCGAACTCAGGACCTTCCGCCTGCAAGGCAGAGGTTTAACCCCTGAGCCACCTCTCCAGCCCCTAAAATAAATTTGTTAAATTTACATGCTTACATACATGCTCCTGGCCGCCTAGTCCCCCCTTTCCTCCTTCCCCCCTCCGTCCCCTCCCTACATGGGTCCAGTCCACTCCCTCCTATTCCCCTGTCCTCTGATTTTTAAGGCAGGGCACTACCTACCCAGGCTCCCTCCACCCTCCTGACCTCCTGACCTCCTCCCTCAGCCCTTAGCATTAGAGCCCAGATTGCGCCCCAGGACTTAGCACGTCTGGTCTGCCCTTGACTTCAGAGAGCAAGGCCCTGCGTGACCCTGTCTCCTGCTCCACCTAGCATAACCCCACTTGCTACTGAGATCGGAAGCACCTGCAGCCTCAACCCCTCCACCGCCCCACTCCACCCCACGCAGGGCCTGACCTCTAACCTCAGGAACCATGAGCCCAGCAAGCCAGCGTCTGCCCTCTGTCCGTTACAGCGCAGAGGCAGGAGGAAAGTGGGCAGCGGATGACTGGAAGACACAAAATCATGACATTTGCCTTGGGGGGGCGACAGGTGGGAACCAAAACACCACAGGTTCTCAGCACAGAGCCACTGAGGCAGGTGGCCCCGAGCACCCCACCCCCAGGAGACCCCACCCCAGGAACACCCCACCCCAGGAGCACCCCACCCCAGGAGCACCCCATCCCCAGAGCACCTCACGCCCAGGAGCACCCCACCCCCAAGAGCACCCCCAGGAGCACCCCACCCCAGGAGCTATGGCCTGCCATGCATTTCAGACTCGTAGCTGTTTCAAGATCTGCAAAGGCACCAAATGATCCGTTTCCATGTGATTATCTCATAGCAAGTAGATAGTTATTGGTAAAGATTATTATTTTGTGTGTCAGTTTTGAATATATCATTTTTGCTAGCAGAATCCGTCCCTCCGCTTCCTGGCAACGGAAAAGGCTACTGTCCTCTGGGGACCCACCCAGGAAGGGCTGTGAGTCCCGCAGAAGGACTCGGCCCCAAGAACAGATTCCCCAAGGGATAGTCGACATAGCGGCATCACAGAGAGATGGGGACAAAGAGGGCACCTGAAGAGAGTGTGTGTGAGTGTGTATGTATGTCTATGTGTACATGTGAATATGTGTGTGCATGGGTGGGTCTGTGTGTGTGAGTGTGTATGTGTGTCTGTGTACATGCATTATGTGTGTGCATGCATGGCCGTGTCTGTGTGAGTGTGTCTGTATATGTGTGTCTATGTGCACATGTGAATATTGTGTGTGCATGCATGGCTGTGTCTGTGGGTGTGAGCATGTGTATTTATTTGTGCAAGCATGTGTGTGCACTTCTGTGTATATGTGCATGTATCTGTGAGTGTGTCATGCATGTGTGTGTGTGCATGTATGTATGTATGAGAAAGCATTTGAGTGTGTGTCTCTGTGGAAGCCCAATGTTGACTTTGTATATCATCCTGGATTGCTCTACTCCCTTATTACTTTGCTCTGGGATTTCCCAGGCTCCACTTTTCAGGGTCAAAAACAGATTGCTACCATTTCCACCTGGCATCTTTATGTATTATCTGGGGAACAAACATACCCTTTTGCTTGGGAAGCACAGGTTTTAACCCCTGAAACATCTCCCCAGCATGTTGATAGATATTTTTTAAAAACATGTATATGTATACGCACAAACATTTGTACATATATGCTTGTGTGTATGCTCATGTGGAGCTCCTGTATGCATGCATGTGTGTGTGTGTGTGTGTGTCTGTGGTTGTGCATATGTGTATTTGTGTGTGCATACATGTGTGTGCATGTATGCATGTATCTATTGTGTCAGTGTGTACATGTATGTGAGCATGCACTTACATATGTGTGGGTGTGCGTGTGTGTTTGTGTGCATGCGTGTGCATGTATGTCTATCTGTATGTATGCATTTATACACATGTCTGTATGCTCATGTGGAGCTACTGCATGCATGTGTGCATATGTGTGTCTGTCTGTGGTTGTGCATATGTGTGTCTCTGTGTGTGCATGCATATGTGTGTATATATGTCTCTGCATATGACTGTACACATATGTAAATGCATTTGTATGTCTGTATATGTGCTCATGTGGAGCTATTGCGTGCATGTGTGTGTGCCTGTCTGTAGTTGTGCATGTGTGTCTCTGTGTGTGTATGAATATGTGTGTGCATTCATGTTTCTGTGTGTCTGGGTATGTATGTATGTGTGTGTGAGCATTCATTTGCATGTGTGAGATGTATGTGCATGAGTGTATGCATGCACCTGTATGTGTGTATGCATGTGTGTGCCTGCATGTGTGTCTCTGTGTGTACATGTTTGTGTATGCATGCATGTCTCTCTGCATGTGTGCACATGTATGTGTGTGTGCATGCTGTATGTGTGTCTTTGTATGTATCCACATGCATGTGTGTATGTATGTGTGTCTCTGGGTGCACATGTATGTGTATGCATGCATGTGTGTCTCTGTATGCGTGCACATGCATGTGTGTATGCATGTGTGTTTCTGGATGCACATGTATGCCAGTGAAACAAGGTTGTTGTGACCAGCAGCCACCCGCATACGCAGCTCAAGTGCAGGCCTCGTGTGCAGAAGGCTACATGCTGCTGACTGAGCTCGCGCCAGCCTTGGACTTTGGGATCGGGACCTGTAGCATCTGGCTCCCGCCGGCCCTGAGCCGTGCAGTTCTATGATCCGGACACTTTCCTGGTCACCTTGGAGTTGCTTGGGTGGGTCTTCTGGTTGCCCGGTGGGCAAGATGCCCGCCACAGATCACGTCTGCCATCTTGTCCCCTAACAGTGATCCAGTGGTAGAAGAATCCCCACATTCCACTGTCCATCTCCAGGCCAAAAGCTCTGCAGACCTTCTGTCCAGATGTTTCAGAATGCATCTTGATCTTCCATTAAATATTAACCTGCGCTCTTTCCTTTCTAAATGAGGCCAAGTGTATGTAAAGCTGACAGTTGTAGCAAAAGGCCTGCAGGGCTCAGAGCCATTTATGTTTCCCCTCAGTTGACAGAGATGAAGCATAACAGCCCCTGATTAGCAACAAGTTCTTATTGTTGACCTACCTGGAGTTCACTTGAACCCTGAGAATTGGGGCCGATTAGCAGCATAAACACAGAATCGGGCAGGGGGGGATCCTGAGTTTTCTGAATGAAATACCAGCTAGCATACCTGTCGACTGCTCTTAAATTTGGACGGAGAATGTTTTGGTTACTTTGCGAATGACCCCTGACGAGAGCAGGTGACTGCGTTCTGGGAAACATTATTCTGAGAGGAGGAAGGCACACGATGCTCAGCACCCCAAGAATCCTTAAATTCTTCTAATCTGCTTAGCTTTGCCTCATTTAAAATGATGTGATTTTCAAGTCAGCGCACAGCTTTGGAGACCATACACCATGCGTAGGGGCAGATCAGACAGCCGTCTGTTCTCATGGAGTCCCCCGCGATCTCTTCCTGTACGCATATGTCTGACTGGTCAGGGTAGAAGTACTTATTTCATGGTTTTAGACAATATTTTATTTATGTGTCCATTATTTGCGGGAGAGACGGTCATGCCGTGCTGCCTGGGTGGAGCTTAGAGAACAGTTTTCAGAAGTAGGTTTCTCTCTTTTCACCACATGGGCTTCTGGAGATCAAACTCAGGTGTTCACCTTGATCATCGAAGGCCCAGGCATCGGGCACAACCATGAAGACTTGATAGATAAGGCAAGACCTCAAACTACTACAGTTCCAACACAATGTAAAACCTCAAAATCTTTTTTGAGCTCCAGGGAGTCTCTTAATTGTGACCTCCTGTAAATCAGAAGACAAGCCACATACTTTAAGATACAGTGGCACAGAGGAAACATTCCCATTCCAAAGGGGAAGAATAGGGGAATATCCAAGAAGAAGGGATCCCTAACGAGGCCCAAACCCACCAGGATAAACTAGGTCCTGCAGCTTTCTTCTGTTACTGCATCTTCAGTGGTGATAATCTCTTTAACAATAACTACAATTTTTGCTGTGTGAATTCTTCTGGTTCAGTGCTTTAAGTTTGCCCTCACGATTTTCCTCCTCAAACTTCACAACTTTTATTTCTTGCTTTCCTGATTTTTGCTTTTTTGTCACTCTGAATAAGAGCATTAAAAAGTAGCCATGCCACAGACTCAAGGTTGTATTGTCTTGAAATTTCCTCCATCAAACACATCAGTCCATTACATTTTCATTCAACTTCAGGCATGTATCAGGACATGGGTAAGTTTCAGCTAATCTCTTTGCCAAAGCAACACTCGAATTGTCCCCAGCCCAGTTCCCAGAGGAGTCTTTCCTCCCCACTGGTGTGTCGTAAGTGGGGCTGGCACTTTCCACATCATAGCATCGCTGTCTTCCAAATGCTCACTGGGTGGCCTGCGAAGTCTCCAGGATACAGTGACTTCTATCCCAAAGGTCCAAAGTTCTCTACATTTCTGCTACTAGCATTTCAAGGATGCGTCAACCACATCACAACAATGACCATTTTTCTTGGTATCAAATTCTCTGTTTCTCAGGCACCAATTGGGCCGGAAGAAGAAGAATTTAAAGTGTCTGGAGTCCAGACCCGCTCCAAGGGCTCCAGCCATGAGCTAAGTATATACTTCTGTTCTGCGCTAAAGCAGGGAAGGAGTGGATCCAGGGCAGAACTTTGCAGAAGCAAACGGTTAACAGCACAGGCAGGCAGATGGAGCACACGCTGGCCCGTGGCCTTGTCTGTTGTTGGGCAGAAGCTGAGAAGCAGCAGTGTGTGCAGGTACAGGCCTCGCGGCTGGTTGTGTCTTGGAAATGTCCTCACTTCACTGCCGTTGCTGTCTGAAATTTCCTATCTTATGTCAGCAGTAGCTCAACAGTTTCCATTTTTCTGCTTTGATACCAAATTCTCTTGGTCTCACCGCAGCGCCCGCTTTTTGGTACCAATTTCTGTTGGGCACTCTTCTTCTTATTGCTGGGGTACAACATCCAGACATAGCCAGCTTACGGGAAACAGGGAGATTTGTTTGTTTCCAGGGGGATCTAGTCCATCATGGTGGGGCTCACACAGGAGGAAGCATAGCTGGAGACAGAAGCAGGAGGCCGGTCCGTTCACTGTTCACTGCAGCCATCAGGAATGTGCAGCCAACAAGAGATAGCGAGGAGGAAGCAGGGCGGGGCCACCAAACGCCAAGTTCCACCCCTGTGACAGGCCTTCCTCCAGCAAGGCTCCACCTCTTAAAGATGCACAACCTTCCCAAACACTCTCATCAGCTAAGGATTCAAACACATGAGCTTGGGGAGAGAGTGTTACAACTTTTAGTCAAAACATGGACTCCCCTGTTTGTTGTTTGCTTGTTTAATTTCAGGAATTTGACAGGTTTTTCCTAATATTGGCAAAATATCTAGCTGGCTTTAGGCCTCTGTAGACCCCAACCCTTACCCCAAAAGGATAACAGATAGTTTATTCTGGAGCCAAGTATGAGTGACCATAGTTCAGGAACATAGATTCAGCTCGCCCCAAATTCCATGTGTTCCACTGTGGAAACATTAAGTCGTACAACCATAGAACACTATATATAATGATATTGTGCTGGACCCATGTGCTGGGCGGCAGAGAACCGGTCTAAGACGGAAGAGCTTCCCTTACGCACTGTGAACGTGGAGCTGGACAGAAGAGCTTCCCTTACGCACTGTGAACGTGGAGCTGGACAGAAGAGCTTCCCTTACGCACTGTGAATGCGGAGCTGGCTTTCAATTCAGTTCGAGTCCAAACAGCACTCGAGTCAACGCTTTTTTACATAGCACATTGTGTGCATGGCTTCCCTGGGCTGTGTTCCCCAGAAACAAAAGGGGGGATGTTCATTTACAGGGCTGCTCGGGATGGCCGTGGGAATAGCACCTGCTGAGGCAATAAGGGCTGAGAAGCAGTCTAGAGACGATGCAGGCGGCTCTGGAGGGACTTAGGAAATGCGCGGCCAGGATTGGCCGTACCCCTTGGCCACCGGACATGTGATGCCCAGGAGAACAGGAGCTGGGCAAGCCTCTGCCCCAGGCCTGACCTCTCCCCCCAGCCTGACCTCTCCCCCCAGCCTCGCCTCTCCCCTCAGCCTCGCTTCTCCCCCCAGCCTCGCCTCTCCCCCCAGGCCTGGCCTCTCCCCTCCTTCCCCCCCCCTTGCACCTCTCCCTTTCTTCAGTCTGGCCTCTCCCCGCCGCCTGGCTTCTCCCCTGGCCTTGGTTCTTGCAGCTTGATAGAAACGGGGAATATCAACAACCCGCCCTCAATGGTCGCCAGAAAGAAGAGCTCAAGAAACCATGAGCTTGAGGAGCATTTGAAGTCCAGCGAATGCCTGGATATCTAGAACCTTCCATTCCGCAGCAGCAGATCACGCATGCTTCCAAAGCACATGTGGCGCCTCCAGGACAGACCACCTGCCAGGCCAGAAAGAAAGCATCTTATCAAAATTCAGAAGATGGAAATCACATCCAGCCTCCTTCTGTGGCCATAATGACATGAAATTTAAATGATGAACAAGAGAGAAACAGGAAACTTCACAAATGTGGGGGAATTTCAACAAGTTCTGGAGCAACTAATTGGCCAAAGGAAAAGATCAAAAAGAAATTATTTAAATTTTCACATTCAATTTATTTTTCAGCTGGTACCTAAATCATAAAATTCCTGTGTTACTGAGATAAATGGTTCAACACTTATATATACTGTGTGATGTCTCATCAGGTTAAACATTTGCAACTCCTTAATTGTTTATCATTATTCATGCAAAAATTAAACCAAACCTTTCCTCTACCCTTTTGAAATGTACTCAACACCAACATTATTTCGCATGGTTTGAATGCAAAATGTCCCTTATAAAAATCATTGCTTTAGTACAGGGTAAAAGCTTCGGAATTTGGGATAAAACTGGGAGAGGCAGGTCGAGGAGCGTATACCTATGGAGGCTACAGGTCGAGGAGTGTATACCTATCAAGGCTATAGGTCGAGGAGTGTATACCTATGGAGGCCACAGGTCGAGGAGTGTATACGTATGGAGGCTATAGGTTGTGGAGTGTATACCTATGGAGGCTACAGGTCGAGGAGTGTATACCTATGGAGGCTACAGGTCGAGGAGTGTATACCTATGGAGGCTACAGGTCGAGGAGTGTATACCTGTGGAGGCTACAGGTCGAGGAGTGTATACCTATGGAGGCTACAGGTCGAGGAGTGTATACCTGTGGAGGCTACAGGTCGAGGAGTGTATACGTGTGGAGGCTATAGGTTGTGGAGTGTATATCTGTGGAGCTATAGGTTCTGGAGTGTATACCTGTGGAGGCTATAGGTTGCAGAGTGTATACCTATGGAGGCTATAGGTCGTGGAGTGTATACCTGTGGAGGCTACAGGTCGTGGAGTGTATACCTGTGGAGCTATAGGTTGTGGAGTGTATACCTGTGGAGCTATAGGTTGTGGAGTGTATACCTGTGGATGCTATAGGTTGTGGAGTGTATACCTGTGGATGCTATAGGTTGTGGAGTGTATACGTGTGGAGGCTATAGGTTGTGGAGTGTATACCTGTGGAGGCTATAGGTTGCAGAGTGTATGCCTATGGAGGCTATAGGTTGTGGAGTGTATGCCTGTGGAGGGTACAGGTCGTGGAGTGTATACCTGTGGAGCTATAGGTTGTGGAGTGTATACCTGTGGAGCTATAGGTTGTGGAGTGTATACCTGTGGAGGCTGCAGTTTGTTGCCAGAGCCGCAGACTTACTGGGGGACAGGAGTGCCCAGCTGCAGAGGGTGCTAGGCTGCCCCCAGAGTCACTGTCTTGTCTGCTTCATCGCCCCCGCACCTCAGCAGCTCTGCCCCATGCTGCTGTCACCACGATGCCCTGGTCACGCTGAGCCCAGAGTCGACACATCCAAGCACAGAAAACCTTGTTCCCTCCAGTCCCTTATGTCAGGGGGCAGGGGCAGGGTCACAGCCATGCAAAGGCTGACCGATTTGTCCTTGGTCACCCCGCTGGGTGGCAGCACCCAGAGTCTTGGTTCTACGCTGCGTCACAACGCCTCCCTCCTCCATGCTGCCGTCCCCATGCGCTCCTCCTCCAGCACCTGCCCTGGCCTCCCCCTCATCCTCCCACCAGGCTCCTGTGCACTCAGTGCTCCCTCCTCCTCTTCCTCCTCCTCCTCCCCAGGACCAGTGCTCCTGTGCACTCAGTGCTCCTCCTCCTCCTCCTCTCACCTCCTCCAGGACCAGTGCTCCTGTGCACTCAGGTGCTCCCTCCTCCTCCACCCAGGACCATGTGCTCCTGTGCACTCAGTGCTCCCCTCCTCCTCCTCCCCCCAGGACCAGTGCTCCTGTGCACTCAGTGCTCCCTCTCCTCCTCCTCCTCTCTCCTCCTTCCAGGACAGTGCTCCTGTGCACTCAGTGCTCCCCCTCCTCCCAGGACCAGTGCTCCTGTGCACTCAGTGCTCCCTCCTCCTCCTCCTCCTCCTCCTCCTCCTCCCAGGACCAGTGCTCCTGTGCACTCAGTGCTCCCTCCTCCTTCCAGGACCAGTGCTCCTGTGCACTCAGTGCTCCTCCTCCTCCCAGGACCAGTGCTCCTGTGCACTCAGTGCTCCCTCCTCCTCCTCCTCCTCCTCCTCCTCCTCCCAGGACCAGTGCTCCTGTGCACTCAGTGCTCCCTCCTCCTTCCAGGACCAGTGCTCCTGTGCACTCAGTGCCCTCCTCCTCCTCCTCCCAGGACCAGTGCTCCTGTGCACTCAGTGCTCCCTCCTCCTCCTCCTCCCAGGACCAGTGCTCCTGTGCACTCAGTGCTCCCTCCTCTCCTCCTCCCAGGACCAGTGCTCCTGTGCACTCAGTGCTCCCTCCTCCTCCTCCTCCAGGACCAGTGCTCCTTGCACTCAGTGCTCCCTCCTCCTCCTCCCAGGACCAGTGCTCCTGTGCACTCAAGTGCTCCCTCCTCCTCCTCCCCAGGACCAGTGCTCCTGTGCACTCAGTGCTCCCTCCTCCTCCTCCTCCCAGGACCAGTGCTCCTGTGCACTCAGTGCTCCCTCCTCCCAGGACCAGTGCTCCTGTGCACTCAGTCCCCACACCTTCCTTTTCCAACTACTTCACATGTTGAACCAGCAGCAAGATTGCTGGTTTCTCTGCTAGTTCTGTTTTGTAAGATTTTTTTCACATAAATTGCATGCAAATGTGTGTGAATGCTTGCATTATGCATGCTCACATACGTGTGGACATACGTGTGTGTACAGGCCTAAAGTTGACACTGGATATCGGTCACAGTTGACATCAATTTTTTCCTTGCTTGTTGTTACCTCACGAGATGAAGCAGGATCTCTCAACTGAACCTGGAGCTTGCTGATTGGCTAGTGTCCAGCTCGCCCTGGTGACCCCAAGTCTTTGTCTTCCAAGTTCTGGCATTGCAGGAGTCACCACACCTGCCCAGCATCCTGGAAGTCCAGACGTTAATCTCGTACTTGTTCACCAAGTGCCTCAGCCCCGAGCCGTCTCCCGGCCTCTCTGGTGACCATCGCGCATGTCTGCACTGCCTGTCACAACAGCCGGGGCAGCTGACGTGCTCTCCAGTCGTGTGCAGACTCCTTTCTCTCCTCGTCCTCAACAACGCCCGACAGCTTCCGTCTTTTTGATGACTGCCAGTCTTACTGGGACAGGGCGATAGCTAGTCATGCTTTTAGTTTGTGTGGCAACGATGATTACCGGAGCTTCCATGTACTGACTTATTACTCGTATGTCTTCATTTGAAGTCTATTTAGGTCTAGTGCCCATTATTTAAAATTCATTTATTAATAGTATATATGTGCACGTGTGTGTGTGTGAGATATGTGTGTGTGCATGTGTGATGTGTGTGATATGTGTGTGTGCATGTGTGATGTGTGTGATATGTGTGTGAGATATGTGTGTGCATGTGTGATGTGTGTGATATGTGTGTGAGATGTGTGTGCATGTATGATGTATGTGATATGTGTGTGAGATATGTGTGTGTGCATGTGTGATGTGTGTGATATGTGTGTGTGCATGTGTGGTTGTGTATGTGTGGTATGTGTGTGCATGTGTGATGTGTGTGATTGTGTGTGGATTGTGTGCGTGTGTGTTGTGATATGTGTGATATGTGTGTGTGCATGTGTGTATGTGTGATATGTTGTGTGATGTGTATGTGTGTGGATGTGTGTGAGATGTGTGTGCATGTGTGATGTATGTGATATGTGTGTGAGATATGTGTGTGTGCATGTGTGATGTGTGCGATATGTGTGTGTGCATGTGTGAGATATGTGTGTGTGCATGTGTGATGTGTATGATATGTGTGTGTGCATGTGTGATGTGTGTGATTGTGTGAGATATGTGTGTGTGCATGTGTGTGAGATGTGTGTGTGCATGTGTGATGTGTGTGTGTTTCAAAAAATGGCAGCATGGTGCTTTTTATTGTGGACACGGCTTGTTTTCTTCTCCTGCCAATGGCTGTGAGCAGGACTTTCAACATTTGGTTCAATAAAAAGGGCATAAATAAGACAGTACTTAAAACTTTTGCCTGACAAGCAAGAGGACCTGAGTTCGGATCCCCAGAAACCATGCCGAAATGCCAGGTGGGTGTGGCAGCCCGCCTGCAACTCCGGCCCTGGAAGATGGAGCTGGGGAAAGCAAGCTGGCTGCAGGCTGGTGCTCATGGCCGCCCTGGGCTCCTGCTAGACCCGGCGCACAGCAGTAGATGCAGCAGGACCGGGGATGAGTCCCGACATCACCATTGGGCTTCCACGGGGCACACGCTTAAATGCTCACCTGTACATATAACTGCACCCACGTGTGCTCCTCACATGCAAACACACACAAACCTATGCACTCACACTGCACGCACCATATGCGCACACACATGAAAGAAGGGAAAAATGCCCACGTGAAGCTGTTTGTTTGCTTGTCGGCCTTGGAGACCTTTTGTCTCTTCTCAGTCAGCGCAATGCTAGCAGTTGACTCGCTTTAAGTGACATTTACCGCTGGTTTCTTTTAGATCTAACCTGACCAGCATTTTAATCATACCACTTGTTAAATTTTATCCACTATCTTTTCCACATCTCTAAGATGGATTTTATCCCTTATTCTCTTAATGTGCTTCCCATTATTAGAATTTTGTATATCAAACTGTCCTTGCCTTCTTGGACCGCCAGATCCTCTTGAATGAGTCATCTTTTCAGTGAGCATTTGGATTCAAAGTGTCAAAATTTTACTTAAGAATCATCTGTGAACATGAAGGATAGTGGGATAAAATCATTTTTTTGTTGCGACCTCATCTGTTTTTGGTGTTCGAGTAACACTGGTCTAATGTAGTATGTTGGGAATAGCTCTTCTCTATTTATTGTTGGGAATATTTCAAGAGAACCAATGTTAGTTATTTAGACGTTTGGCAGAACTTGGGGATGAAGCTACCTGATCCTTGGCATTTCTTTGACAACAGCGTCTAATGAGTCAAGCTCATTCCTTATTATTGGTCTGTTCACTTTCTGCATTTATTGATGACTCATTGTGGTAAGATAGATACATCCAGGAATTTCAGCATTTACTCAGAGCTTCCCAAATGTATCGCTATGAATTATTTATGAGTCTATGGTGACCCTCTGAATGTGTGTAGTTTACTTATAATGTTTCCTTTTGAACTTCTGATTTAATTATGCAAACTTTGTCTTAGGCTCAATTATTATCTAGCTACACTAGCTTATTTTAAGAGAAGGCTCTTACTTCATTGATCTATTGTGTTGAGGGTTGCACCCAGGGTCTTGAATATAATAAGCAAATTCTCTAGCACTTACATACATCTCCATTCTTGTATCTTTCTTCTGTGGCTGTCCCCCCGCCCCGCCCTCCCTCCCTGGCTTCTGGCAACTTCACTGTGACTTTCCTTTATGGGACATTTCTTATGCTTCTTGTACCAGCACTGCCGTGAGTTCCTTTGATTTGTGAATTATAGTCATCAAACTGGAGGTTATTGCTGATATGTCAACATTACCTGCTTCAGACGCTGCAGGCCAGCAACACCTGAGACTTTTCTCATTACAACAGCTGGGCGGGGCGCTGGTAGTTTGACGTGTTCCATAGAGGTTTTTCTTTCTTCTTCTATGATTTTTTTAACAGACTTCATTTTTGGCAGGATTTTTCTAGTCACATTACCAATCACTCCTTCTGTGATGTGCAACAGTTTTTGATGCCAACCAGTGTATTTTTTTCCCATCTTTGACATTTTCAATTTGGGTCCTTTTTGCGTGTGATGCATGTGCACTTAATTTTGATGATACAAAATACAAGGATGACAGCGGCCTTGATGGGACATTTGCGGGATGTTTCGATTGTGTTTTTTGTGGTTTGCACGACTTGTTTGTTCTCCTTCTGGAAGTCATTTTCTAGCTTCTTTTTGTGTGTGTGCATGCGTGTGTTGTATGTGTGTGTGTTCCACGCAGGTGGGTGTGCATATGTGGGGATGTGTGCATGTGTGGGGATGTGTGCATGTGTGGGGATGTGTCCAGGAAGAGCAGCAGCAGGAATCGCCCTCGGAGAGACACACGGAGCAGCTGTAGCTCTGCGTCCACGTGACTTCCTGTCTCAAATCTGGTCTTAAAACTATAGTGTTACTGGGCTGGGGGGACGGCTGGGGGCTAAAGCTTTGCCTTGAGAGCAGAAGGACTTGACTTGAATCCCCAGATCACACATAAAAATGCTATGTGGAGGGCTGGAGAGATGGCGCAGGAGTTAAGACTCTGCTATGAATGCAGAAGGTCCTGAGTTTGGATCTCAGGTCCCATGGAAACAAAACAAAAACAAAAACAGGTGAAATAGTTGCTGCCTGTATTTCAGGCCCTGGAAAGCTGAGCTTGGGAAGCTCCAGAGCAAAACAAAGAGGCGTTAGCAGCCCAGGGGGATTCCCCAAATCACCTTTAAGCCTCCACAGGCACACACAGTGCCCCCCCCAATAAACTGAAAAAAAAAAAAAAACTCCCTCTCCTAGTTCATGGGCTCAGCGCCAACCTGTGGTAAAGGCCTCCACATGGAACAATTTCATTTTGGTGGAAACAATGGGCTGATGTGGTGGGGGCTAAATTCAATTCTTAATGTCAAAGCCTTATTCATAGGGAAGCCGTGGTGTTATTAATAGTGGTTCTCTCTCTCTCTCTCTCTCTCTCTCTCTCTCTCTCTCTCTCTCTCTCTCTCTCCCCCCTCCTCCTGGGCTCCCACGCCAGCCCTCAGCGCCACCCCCCCCATTGACTCCTGGCCCTGTCTCCGGGCTCCCCGTGTTTGCTCAGCTGGGAAACGTGGAGCTTGGGCGGCAACTCTCCAACCTTCTTTTCCTTGGCAGGGAGGCAGAAGGTTAGGAGGTGCGTGGGCTCAGCCCAGCGGCACAGCAAGATTCTGACCGAACCAGACCCGGAGCAGAGCATGCCCCACTTCCAGCAAAGTCAGTAGCACCCCACTACTCCCCAGAAGGCAGCTGGAAGGGCGGAGCTTGTCTGCACCCCTCCATTGCGGCGCGCAGGGGCGCACGGGTGGAGGTCAGAGGACAACTTTCAGAAGTCAGTTCTCTCCTTCTGCCATGTGGGCTCCCCGAGATGGAACTCAGAGCCCCGAGTTTGCAAGCTCTCTGGCCCCACATGTGGCGGCTCTATCTTTGAGGACGGCAGAGCAGGATGGGGTGGGGGGGAGTGTGACTGTCTACTGTGGTCGGAGGTGTCCATCCGAGCCACATGCGCTCAATCTCCGGAACGACCTAGAGAAACCTCGCTGCCGAGCAGGTCAAGAAACAGACATGAGCCCCTAGAGTGAGCGGCCACACCCACATCTGAAGCTTCCGGGGCCCAGGGACACAATCCTGGCAACTGTCACTCAAACCCCGCCAGCTCACAGCCACATGGAAACATGGAGACGTCCTGTGCATCTAGAAAAGTCACAGTGCCAAGCTTGCCAGCCTCCTCTGGAAACTCCCGCAGTCAGTGTGGCCATGAGACGGGCGGATTAGAAGGGAGGGTCGGCCTTCTCCCACGCTGCAGGAAAAAGCAGCGCGCTCACCACCCACCGCCCCAGTGACCTCTGCCCAGAACAGCTTTCTAAAGGCGCCTGGGCCCGGCCGAGGCTCCTGGCCTTGTCCTTCCGTCTGCTGAACTTAAGTGTGTCTAATGCTCCGTCAGCAAGAAGAGGGGGGGGGGGCTTCGCTGCCCTCGCGTGTGGAGCTTCAAAAGTTCCTGTGCAGAATGAAGACAAGGACAGGCTGTCTGAGAACCCTTAGGGGATCCCTCACCGTAGAGGCGCTGATGCGAGAAGGACAGGGAGCGAGCAGAGAAAGGAAGAAGCTGCCCCCCCAAAACTCTCGCATGGCGATGAGTGTGCTTTGGACGATGGCAGTCATCTCCTGCCGGGACCTCTGCCCGTTCCAGTGTGGAGTCGGGGCGAGGGGCAGAAGGAAAAGCACTTGCTTAAGCCACGACTGCCCACTGCCATCTGCAGAAAATGGATGGCAGACGGACTCGTCTGGGCACTAGAGGGTAACGTCACTCAACATGTTCTGCATCTTCTTCAGTTTGGACGGAAAGATCCTGTGGAATCTGATAATCAGTATACGGGTCCCTCTCCGGCCCCTCCTCTTGTGGCTTCACCTCCAGGATGGGGGACCAGGGAAACACAATGTTTGTGTTATTTCTCATGTACATCAAACGATTCCACATG
Source organism: Typhlomys cinereus (assembly GCA_023101885.1). Classification (NCBI taxonomy): domain Eukaryota; kingdom Metazoa; phylum Chordata; class Mammalia; order Rodentia; family Platacanthomyidae; genus Typhlomys; species Typhlomys cinereus. The sequence goes on from JALPQD010000728.1 coordinate 155,597, forward strand.
TTATTCTATTGTATGGTGCTGGCCATTCATAATTCATTTATTTCCCACGTTCTGAGTGTCAGACTCGCATGATCTCCCCCCCCCCCATCTCATTTGTCATGATTTCCTTAGGCTGAATCCCAAGTGGCAGGATTACCGGACCAAGTCGATGCTAATTTAAAGGCTTCTAACGTACACAGCCAACAGTAAGAGGCTAAATTGTGCCCTTGGTGGTGGGGTGTGGGACATAAGTATTCTCTGTTTCCCTGGTGTTAGCAACTCTTCTCCTCTCTCTTTCTACAAAACATTATCTTTGTCCCAAATGACCCTTTGGCATGAAATGAGGATTCCTGAAAAGAAAAAAAAAGTAGCTGAAGCCGAAGAAACATACACTAACTACAATTGTGTTTTTCTTTGTTAACCTTGGGAATTCAGTTCTTCAGCCTGATTCACATATATTTCCTTCTGTCCCACTCAGTTTAGGATGTGAACTGCCATCGCACTCTAGACTCATGCGGCCGCGAGTCTCCTCGTATGATCACTGCTTATCAGACACACACAGTGTGCCCACTCAGGAAAGTCTGCCGTCATCCCCCAGAGCGGCTCACGCCTGGCACTGAGTGGAGATGAGTCTGTCCCGTCGCATGCTCTGCGGCTGCAGCCGGTGGCAAACGATGGCCATAACCAGTGGCCCCTGGCGTGCCAAGGCTGCAACGGCAGCATGAACTTCAGGGCCGGCACAGAAGTACAGCAGAAGTGAAATAATGATGAAAGTGGCGACGCCAGCACGGGCCCTGCTCTTCACACTTGCCCTGTCAAATGCCACACAGCGCGTCCCGTGCGTCACAGTGGGCCACGTGGCACCTCTCGTGTGACGGGTCTTCTTGCATTCAGTGGCCTCCGTATCAGTGTCGGTGCGAGGGAGACAACTATGATCGCTCAACTTCCTATGCGCGTGTCGCTGACTTGTCGTGGCGAAGCGTGAACAGGAAACTGTTGGCCCAGCCAGGGAACAAAGAAAGAACACTGCCTAGAGAGGCTTAGCGAACAGTGAGCTCGGGGTCACTCACAGGAAAATGGGGGCTCCGAGGGAGGAGCAGGGGTCACTGAAGATCCCACCTGACGTGCACGAGGACTCGAGCACGCTGTGTCCCTCGGAGACAGACAGCTGGCTGCTTCCAGAGTCAGGTCCTCTCGGGCACGCCTGAGGTTGCCTGTGTAATCTTGGGGAGCGGGAAAGGTGAACCTTGTAAGTTTCACGTACTTCCTGAGTCTTAACAAGCCTGTCTGTCAGAGGGATTGTTTCAAATGGGAGGAAATAGCTGCATGACAGGGTGAAAACTGCAAGGCACGGAGGTTAAGAAACTGCAGGAAAATGTTGATTTCGTGTTGCCAGGAAACATTAGAAGGATCTTCATTGCATTCCTCCCGTAGTGATAAAATGCAAGAGCAACTTAGGGAGATGCTGAGACTCAGGGTTTCAGGATACAGCCCGCCATGGTACGATTGTCCTGCCACAGGCGCTGGAGGAGCTACATTCGAACCAGAAAGCAGGGATGGATGAATGGTCACGCTCGGATGGGTTCAGCTGGTCTCTCCTTTTTATGCAGCCCAGATCCCAAGCCCAGGGGGTGGCATTGCCCCGTTAAGATGGGTCTTTCCACCTTGGCTAACCTGATCAGATATACCAGAGTGTAACCTAATCTAAATGCTCCCTCACAGGTGTGACCATAGGACTCTCTCCTAGCAAGTCCAGATCCTTCAAGCTGACAGTGACAGCGACCATCAGAAGTACTAAGCAGGACACTTGGAGAAGGACACCTGAGTCTCCCACATAGAAACACTTGAAGAAGGGACAGAACCCACATACAAACACTGGAGGAAGGCGTAAAACAAGCAGGTTCTCAGTGGTCCTGCGGGAAAGACAGGATGGTTACTAGGAAACAGGATAGAGGCTGAAGCCAGGCATGATGGGAGAGGAAGGAAGCTGGGTTTGACTCAGATAGCCCGGGATGTAGATGCATGTATTTCGACAGCTGGCGAAGAGATGTGCTCTCAAGTTTTTGCCAAAGTTGGGAGAAATGAAAAGAGCATTTGATAAGTCAGTTCAAGTTATTGAGCGATTCCTACAGTGTGGGAAGAGCTCCGGCACGGAGGGCGGAGCTCCGGCGCGGAGGGCGGAGCTCCGGCGCGGAGGGCGGAGCTCCGGCGCGGAGGGCGGAGCTCCGGCGCGGAGGGCGGAGCTCCGGCGCGGAGGGCGGAGCTCCGGCGCGGAGGGCGGAGCTCCGGCGCGGAGGGCGGAGCTCCGGCGCGGAAGGCTGGGCTCAAGGTACTTTCACATCTCCGTGTTTCCCTTGAGTGGAGAAGAAGCACAGAAATAAAAGCTCACGAGTCGTAGTGGCAGCTCCTCTGTCGGGTCGTCCCTGGAGCCCCCCAGATCTTCCTGCATCTTGCAGGGCAGTTTCATCCTTCATCAGATCTTGTGTCCTCACAAGCATGTCCATGCCCAAGGTACCCAGAGGGCTTTCCTCTGCCCCTTCCTCATTATTTGCATATGTGTACGTGTGTGTTTCTGTGTGTTTATGAGTGTGTACATATGTGTATGTGTGCGTGTGCTTATACATGTGTGCTTATGTGTGTGTGCTTATGCATGCATATGTGTATATGCTTGTGTATGTGTGTGATTGTGTGCTTGTGCGTGTGTATATGCGTGTGCATGTGTGTACATAAGTGTGTGCATGTGTATACATGTGTGTGCATGTGTGTTTGTGGATGTGTGCCTGTGGAAAAGGGTTTGAGGGCATGTTTCTCCACTGACTCTTGCCAAATTCTCTTCCCATTGGGTTGAATTTCTTCTCATCTGCCTTTGGATTCCACATGCCGCTAGGTCCGCTCCTGTCAATCATGCTGAAGATGTCTTTTAGGAGGTGACTTAGGTCAGACTATCCAGAGCAGATGTGGCTGTTCAGAACACCAGCAGCCCTTCTCCCCCCCCTTTCTCTCTCTCTCTTTTTTCTTTTCTTTTTCAGTGCACACCTTTGTGTGTGCGTGCGCGCGCGCGTGCACAAGAAGCCACTTGAGTGTGCGTGCCTGTGGATGCCCAAGGGTGGCTTGGGACTCATCCTGGATATTTCTTCCTTGTTGCTTTGCTCTGAGGTTTTCCAGGCTCCGCCCTCAGGGCTGGACTTACAGCGGCCACTATTTCCACAGCATCTTTTACGGGATCTGGGGCCCCAAACCAGGTCCTTTCGCTTGCAAGGCAGAAGTTTTACCCCAGAACCATCTCCTCACCCCGTCTGCATGCATTTTAATTCACCCTGAACTACCTAGTAAATTTTTGAGGGTGAGACTGGTGATTGATGTATTTATAATTTTTCAGTCTACCTCTGCCAGCTCATGTCATCGTGCAGTCGCTGTTGCCAAGCGAATGAGGCACAATGGGGCAGCGGCAGGTGCCAACCCTCCGGTGTCCGTGTCTGTGTGAGGCTGGGGGGCTCTGTCTGGGTCTCGAGCCAACCCCAGCCAGCCAGCACTAGCAGGCATGACACTTGCCACTTAGAGCAGAGGAGCCCTATTTACATTCGCACTGGCCTGTCTGACGTCTGCGGGACTGAGCTCATTGTGATTTACCGCGGCCTTTACTGTCTGCCGGGAAGTCAGGGTGACGGCTGGACTCTCACTTGCATTCCGGAGCAGGAAGTCGGCCTCAATCGGTACTTGGAGGAAAGGCCGTTCTTAAGACTCTGCTGTGATCTTGGATGCAACAGAGAGGGCGCCGGGAAGCAATTTTAACGCTCTTCTCCCGGTTACGGTGGTCTCGGGTGGGTGTATATGTGACCTCTGGCTGGGTGCTCCAAACCCAGCCGCTCTCCCGGCTCAGCCGCTCCCCAGGCTCAGTGGTCCCCTACAAGGGAAGGGGAACACGGGCTGAAGCCTGAAGCCACCCCAAGGCTGAGGGGCTCCAGGCCTCTGATGTCGTCTCCCCACGCCCCGTTCCCGTCCCCTCCCTAAACTTGAATCTACGCTGCTATTTGTGCGACTGTTTTTGTGCTGCATCGGTGAGCAACTCAACAGGAAAGCCTTTCACACTGTTCTCTAAAGCGAAGTCTTTTCCTTGCACAAGACTGAACTCGCCCCCCCCCAAGATCACCCGCTGGGGTTATTTTTGGGCTGTTTTGCCTTTCCCTGTATCACCGTGACTGTCACTCGCATGCGTGGGGAGGTGGGATTTGAGTTTCCACAAGATTTGGCTTTGAAGAGACCATGCCTCACACTGCCTGGGAGACCCCCCAAGGGCAAACAAAGAAAGATTCCTTCCAAGAGCTAAGATCCTGAGCCGTAGCATACGTGTGAACGGGAGATAATTGCTGTTTTGTTCCAAGTAGCTACCACAATTGCCGCCTGACAGATGCTCCCTAAAGCCAGCGTCGGCGTCAACATGGAGGCCGTCTCTGTTTTGTACAGAACGTGCGGTGGAGAGAAAGCAAGTTGACATCTCAGATCCACGCAGGGCTGGAGGTGGGCAGAGCCTGGCGAGGAAGATTCTGTTGATTGCCTAACTGAAGCCATTTTCTTAGTGAGGCGGCTGTTTTCCTGCAGACTCGCTGCTTCTAAGTGTTTTGAGTTTTGCAAATTCTCTCTCCTGTTACCTTTTGGGAGGCCGTAGATCATTCGTGAAGGAGGAAATCTGAAGGAGGAAAAAACACTAGAGTGTATCCTTTCGTATGTCTCTTCCTAATGGAGATCGTGCGCCAGCATTTCTAGCTTGGTATAACAAAAAAAATCTAAATATTTCGAAGTCAACGTGTTATTCACTAAAAGCAAAGCAGTCTAAGAAAAATCAGGCTGCCCACCAGGTATGGCTGAGTACAAGGACAGAACAAACCCCTTGTGTTGACAGTTCATGTATCGTTCACCATTGGCCGCGCGCATGAGATGGACGCTGTTAAAGCTGCTTTTCTTTCCCCTGCCGCGAAATGACACTCAGGCACGACGGAAGGGAGGTGCGTTTAGCCTGTGGACAGAGTCCATTATGGCGGGAACTGCGTGGCTGGAGGCAGACGCAGGAGGCGGGTTCAGATCATGGCAGCCTTCAAAGGCAGAGAGGGTAAGAGCAAGCTAAGAGGATGCGTGGACCACCACCTTGAACCTCCGCCCCCACGTGCCTCCCTCCAGCGGCAAGGCTGCACAACCTCCCAGAACACTGACAGCGGCTATGATGCCACATGTTCTACCCGGGACTGGGCGGAAGGAGCTGGAGTTCCCAGGACTCTGTGGCCTCCATCCAGGGATTTGCAGGACGATGAGGAGAAGTCAACTTTCTCACCAGGCAGAGGACCCCGCTGCTTCCGGAAAGCACGTAAGAAACCAGGGCAGAAGCACTGTCCTCCAGGGACACGTGCCAACTCATGATCCTTCCTTCCTGCCGCCTTCCCCCGCCGGGAGCCGGCGAACCCCAGAGTCCCGCAGAACTCCAGGGCCCAGGGAGGCTGTCCTCAGTGACCCTCAAGGAGATGGAAGCAAGACAACAGAGAACCTTCTCGCCGCACAGCAGCGTCTACACCGACCAGTAGGGCAGAGCGAAAAGGCCGCTCGAGCCACAGCGGGAATCCAGGACTCAATCAGGTGCTTTCGCTCTGTGGTTTCCCGACAGGTCTCTTCCCTTTCCTCCTGGTCTAACCAGCGCGTCCCGTAGCTCTGTGTGCCTCGAGGCCTGGCGTGCTCCTCGGGGTGGACATCTTTTATTTTCTTATTTTACTCTGTGTGTGTGTGTGCGTGTGTTAAAGGGCACTGTGTGTCCCCGTGGAGGACTGAGGGTGACTTCGAGAATCATCCTGGGTTGCTTCTCCCTCCTTGCTCTGCTCTGGGATTTCCCACCAGGGCCGGAAGTGCAGACCACCACCATTTCTGCCTGGCGTTTTCACATGGGCAGTGGGGTCTGAACTCAGGCCCTTCTGCTTATGAGGCGGAGTCTTCACCCCTGAGCCACGGCTTCAGCCCTGGGTAGACATCTTGGTGTGCAGCGTCTGTCGGCGTGGCTTCCTCTGAAGCTCTCTAACCCTGTGTGTTCAAGAGGCGCGGCGTGGCGTGGGAGTCCCAGGCGAGCCCGGCGGCACAGTGACTCCCGAGGCAGCGGAGCCACACAGTGAGTCTGTGTCCGCCCACTAACATCCACGCGTGGGAGCACAAGCTGTGCTCCCAGCACTCGGGCGGAAGTGACAGGAGACTAAGCACTAGGTGTCATCTCAGTGCAGACAGACAGCAAGGAAAGAGCCCTTGGGAGACCTTCTGAGACCCCCCTACCGTCACCCCCCCACCGTGCCCGGTCTTTTCATCTTGCTCTTTGAGGTCCATGGCGGTGGGCGATGAGACGCCATCTCTCGGATTCAGCCTCCCCTTGAAGGTTTTCCTTGGCGATGGTGGGGGGAAGGGTGCAAGGGGGAAGTGTCTGGGTTGCTTCTGCAGGGTGCAGGATGGACAACGTGGCTTCTCTGTCCACGCAGCTGCCCCGAGAGCTTTCCCGTGCACCTTCACGCCTTGGTGCCGTGTCAGCAAGAAGCTGCGCAAGCCAGGCCTTCTCCTCGCCCCTCTTCCTCCTCCTCCTCCTCTTCCTCCTCCTCCTCCTCCTCCTCTTCCTCCTCGCCCCTCTTCCTCCTCCTCATCCTCCGCCTCACTCCTCTTCCTCCCTCCTTCCCTCCTCCCTCCTAGCACTCTTCCTCCTCTCCTCTCCTCCTCCTCCTCCTTCCTCTCCTCCTCCTCTCCTCTTCCTCTTCCTCCTCCTCCTCTTCCTCTTCCTCTTCCTCCTCCTCTTCTTTTTTGTTATCTCGGTTTCCGAACAGGTACATGTCCTGTGCTAAGTTTGTCCCCCCTGCACTCCACTCTTGTTTCTCCCCCTCCCCCTACCATTAATCCCCTTTGTCTCCACAGTAATTTCACTTCCTTTCTTGCCCCATAAACATACTTGATTTTATGCTTCTTTGTTAATCCTAGGAGCCAAGAGAGCCATAGTTTCGCCTTGAGATAGGAGAACATTGGAACAGGAGAGGTAGTGTGAGGTCCGAGGCACAGGGAGAGAGCCGCCATTGCACCGTGAGAAGAGGAGGTGAAGAGACGGGAAGGTGGGAGACCAGAGCTTGAACAGAGATTGGCCGCGTTTCCTGCAGGATAAAATGTCTTCGGGCTGTCAGAAGAACATTTTCTTAAAGTGTTCCACCTGGTTTTCTAATCGAAAATGTGTCTTGCTGAGGACTTGGAACAGGTTGGATAATTTTCTCTCCCTATCTCCATCTGATCTGCTGTCGATCAACTTTTTAAAAAAACCCTCACCCAGTGTAATGTGCCAGTCCAGGAACACATAAGTACCTGCTTGTTTAATAAGGGCTCCAAGCGAGTAATTATTTAGTGCAATTACCTAAACTAGTTTTTCAGTTAAAGAATGTAATTACACACTTGTCAAGCCGCAGAGAAAGTGGGCCGTGATTGTGAAAGGTTTGAAACGTTGTGCAGTTTCATAAGTGGTTGCCCATTCCTTCATTCGCTCATTCGATCATTCATTAATTCTTATCCCTTAGCTGTGTAAGTATCTATCCGGTGCATTTTTCTTCACATACACGGATGAACCACCAGTATTGCTAATACCCTGATGGTTTCCCTCCCTGGAGACTATGATGTGATGCAAGGCCTCCCGTGTGGTTCCGTGTGGTCCTGTGTGGTCTGTGAATCACACGTGGGGTTTCTTTCTGCAAGCTTCCTGGGATACTCACGAATGTCCCTTTGCTTCAGTGGTAGCAGAGAGCGCTGGGGTGGGACTTATAATTCAAAACTCCTCAGGACCCTGATAAAGCAGGGTCACCATTCTTTTTTTTTTAATTTTTTTTATTATTATTTATTCAGTTGTGCGTGTGTGCGTATGTATGTGTGCGCGCATGTGTGTATGTGTGTGTGTGTAGAACCACAGACGAATCGGGAACCACCATGGACGCCTCCACCTCCTTCAGCCCCGGGATTCACAGGCTCCGCCCTACCAGGACCAGAAGCACAGGCCGCCCCCGCTTCTGCCTGGTGTCTATACGTGGGATCTGGGATCCGAACTCAGGACCTTCTGCCTGCAAGGCAGAGGCTTAACCCCTGAGCCACCTCTCCAGCCCTGGGTCACCATTCTTTAAACCACAGCTGACCTTGCTAGACTTTGGGGGGGGCAGGAATGCCAGAGCATTAAACCTTCAAATTCCACTGGGATACCAGGGACCACCTGGCAATGGCTTCTGACCGCCAGGCCAGAGAGCAGACCTACTGTGTGCTATGCTCATTCAGAAAGGAGATCCCCTCCAATGCTGCCTGTGCTTAGTCATTGCAGTTGCTTTCTCCTTGAGGGGTATAGAATCCTGAAGAGACTGAGCTGTAAAAGGGGGTGTGGATGATGTGGTGGGGAGCACTGTCGGCAGAAGCAGGAAGCAGGCTGATCACCTGGCAGAGGAAGCAGGAAATGAGGCTGGACAATCAAACCTCAAGCCCCACCCCCAATGACATACTTCCTGCAGCGAAGCTCCACCTCCTAAGAACCCCACGACCTCCCCCAAGCCGTGTCCCCCGTGGGCACCAAGCGTTCGGGCACACGAGTCTGCTGGGCTCATCCCAATCACAGCCACCGTTAACTGAAGACCCCTCGATGGGCAACGGTGGGCGCGGCCACGCAGCCTGGTCGCTCAGGGCAGATGGGATTGGTGGCTCTTGCCGCCCCAGGCGCCTCCCAGACCCTGCTGCTGATTTGGAAATTCTTAGGTTTGGACAGTGAATTCCAATGTCATTTTACACAGGTGTTATTTGGTAAAAAAGATGGACAAGGAAACATAAACCACACCTGGATGTCATGAATAAATAATGTATGTACACATATAAACATGTAAATATAGCTATATCTAAAAACATAATAGATACATACTATATATAAATATGTAAATGCAAGGTAAATTAAGTATAACTACATTTCTATGTATATATTTATGTATAAATTTACATATTATATAATACAAATTATAGTTATTTAAAAATTTATATGTAAATATACGAAACATATTATATGCTATTATATGATTATACATGCAAATATATGATGAGAATACTTAAGTTGTATATATTTATTATATGTAACAAATATACAATTTTATAAAATATAACATGTCCGTCTTGGCTTTGGTGTAGGTTTGAGAAATTTAAAAGTGAATAAAAACCTCGTCCTCCAACTTAATGACTAAAGTTATACCCTTGTCAGCACACAGACCAGGACATTACATGGTGGTTAGTATTTTGAAATCTGGAAACTATTTGAGAAAATCACCCAGAATTTCCTTAACCAAGTAGATAAAATATTATTTGAATTTTTACTCTGTATTCTCGTGGAGACTACTTTTTTCTTCGGATTCATGATTAGATTCCATCTCATGCATCATCTCATGGACAGAAATTTCATTGGCTGAAATGAAGCGTTGTGAATATCACACATGCTCACCAGGTTCGTTCTCATGGTTCTTGTGAATGCACGCGGGATGGGCATCTGCAGCACGACTCTGTCTCCACACTTAGGAGAGACCCTCTAAGGTGAAACTAGGGGCAGAAGAATGAGGCCATTGTTACACTCTTGGCACGTGCTGCCAACTGGCTTTGGAAGGAGTGTATCAATTTGCATTCTGCGTCCCTTTAATGGGATCGGCCGGTCACTTCCGAGAACACGTTCCTACCAGGTCATGAACAGCCAGAGCACTTCTGAATGCAGCTGTTACCTCGCCAGGAGCCTCGCTCCGGAGCCATCCGTCAGCCGCTGGCAGGCTGAGGGCCGTGAATCTGAAGCGGAGAAGGAGGCAGACAGGAAGCCGGATGAGCCACAGCCTGTCTCGGGCATCTTGGCAGTAGGAATCTTGAAACCCAGAAAGCCGGGGAATAAAAGGCATATTAGAGCCATAAATCATTTGCAATTAGTAGTGTTATCTACGTCCTGGGCTGGCCAGTCCCAGCGTTCTGTTGGTAACAGATGCACGCGCCCCTTCACCATGTTGAAGAAATGTCCTCCGGCTATTGGGAGAAAGTGACGAAACACAGAGCCCAGGCCAGGGCCAGTCCTTGGACTTTAAGGCACCAGCAAGAACTGTCCACCTCGCGGACAGCAGCCCTCTGCCCTGGGCTGGACCTGCGCGGGGTGATGGGGTGATGGAGACGCGACGTTCTGTTCAGCAGCTGCCCCGGTGCCGCCCACGGGTCAGACGCGGCCTCCGGCTCCCGAGCGACATCGGTAAACAAAGCCAGAGTGTCCTGTGCCCCAGGCGGTGACACGAATGATGAGCCACCTGCCCATCTCAGAGCAGGCGGGCAGAGCTGGGTGGCGTGGTGGGGAGCAGGCGTCACGTGGTGACCCGGCGTCAGGGTGGCGGGGCCACACTGCTGAATCCTGGCTCGAGCCGCGAGCGCCCTGACGTGTCCCACAGGGCGCTGGGGATGAGCTGTCTCTCCAAAGGGCGATTCACCTAGAAGAAGGAGAAGGTCAAAGACACTGCTGGGGCTGGCAAGAGGACTCAGTCGGTGAGACGCCTGCTCACAAACCTGGTGACCCGAGTTCAATCCCCAGAAGCCCTGTGGACCATGGGTCTCAAACACTGGTGACTCCAAGGACCAGGGAGGGCGGAGCTTCGAGGTGCAGATTCCAGGGCACCAAGCCCAGATCTCTGACAGCTGGGTTTATGGCAGCACCTGGAATACCTCGAAGATGGTCAGAGACACCCACAGGGAGGGACTCTCAAGGTCGGATGTTCTAGCGGCGCCTCAGAAAGGGAAAGAAAAGGCTTGAGCTGACAAAGGAGACACAGTGACCGAATCCTTTCCAGCCCCGGACTCAGTGTGTCCCCAGGCTGGCACGGGTAGGCCTTCTCCACCATCTTGTTGAAAGAGAACCGTGAGATCCAGCGATCAGAAGCTCTGGGCCCCCAAAGCCTTCAGCATCTCCGGGTCCTTATGGTCCGTGCTCACCCCTGGGAGTCGCGGCTCAGCCGCGCCCATCCCTCAGGTCTGCTGGCTTTCACCCTACAGAGCTGCCTTGTGTCCGTGCTGTCATTGACTCGTCGTGGACTGGCTTCCACACGAGGTGGGGGGCTTCCCTGTCCACCCTGCGGGGTCCACGCCAGGAGGAGGCTCTGCTTGTTAGGAGCTGTCTCTCATGCCGCGCCATCTGGAGACACGGTGGAGACCTGGTCAGGATCCGGCTGGTGTGATCATGCCGAGCATCGCGGGGATCTAACATGCTGCTAAGACGCTGTCAGGATGCTACTAACATGCTGCTAAACATGCTGCCAACAGGCTGCCAACAGGCTGCCAACAGGCTGCCAACATGCTGCCAACATGCTGTTAACAGGCTGCTAACGTGCTGCTAACATGCTGTTAACATGCTGCCAACGTGCTGTTAACAGGCTGTAAACATGCTACCAACATGCCATTAACATGCCAGCCAACGTGCTGCTAACATGCTGCCAACAGGCTGGGGAGGCCGCATTCGGTCCCCGTCACGATTGTGGCTTCTAGGTATCCACACCTGTCCTTTCCCCCCAAGGAAGCCAGGGTCCCGAGCCAAGCTCATTCTGGACAGTTGCTTAATGGTGAGGAGATGAGATATCTTCATCCCGATAACTCGGGTCTGATTCAGGCTCACCCCTGCTTAAAACGGATCTCATGGTGGGCGAGGGAAGGGGGGGCTCCCTCAGAGTCCCGTGACCCCGCGTAGTTCAGGTCTCTGCTTACACAGCTGGATAGTGAGTTATGGTGCAGTCACTAAAGCTGCTGGGCAGGAAGGAAGGGCGGCCACAGCCAAGCTTTTGCTGCATCTCTGGCCCAAGGTGCTGATGTAGTCTGATTTCAGACCTCTGTCAGGTTTCCTGCAGGGAGGTGACAGAAGAGTGAGGGAGATGTGCAATGGTCCCCCCCCCCCGTCTGAATGTCAGGGTCCCTTGTTGAAAGCAGGATCCTCTCTCCTGAGTTCAGCTCGGACGGTGCTGAGCCGCCCACAGAAGACAGCCCAACTCCCTTGCCGCTGGTTGACATCGGATGGTGGGGAAGGAGCTGAGACACTAGAGGAATCCATGAGTCACACCAGTGGCTTCCTGGAAACTTTCCTTTTTTCTAGAACTGATTTCCCAAGGGGCAGAGCAAACAAGCCTTCTGCCAGCAGACAAAGCTCAGACAACCCTGTCTCCAGCTTGATTGGCAGGTGTCACTAGGTCAGGGCAGATGTTTTCATAAACCCTTTGCTGTGTCCGATCGGTTCTACCACAGGGACGTGAAACCCCGAGGTCCTGGCCGGTAGCACGTGCCCGAGGAACTCATAAGTGAATAAATAAAGACGATCTTCCCCAGAGGTGAGTCCCCCACCACGGGTGTACATCGATGGGGCAATTCACGAGCAGTCTCCAGACTTGGACTTGATGAGCATCAGATAAAAGAATCGTAATGCTTCGGGCACAGGCCTAAGCAGGAGCAAGGTCTGCCTGTAGCAAGCAAAAACAGAGTTGAAGAAACGTGGAGAACTGTTTGCATTTTACTGGGTCTGTACCGAGCACAGCGGCAATCCGATGGCTGAGAAAGACTGGTGTTTGGTCCACCTGCTCGTATTACAGAAGGTTTGGAAGTGAGACCTAGCAGGAGAAGGGAGTCGCTGGACCCGCCTGGTTCTTTGGCTAATTTGTCCTGGACCCTCCTGTCCTGCTCTCTGCTCATCTGTCAGAAGCTTCCATGCTACTGTGGGTGACGTTTATCCTGTGAGCGTAACATGGAGCCCTTTAGTCTCTGGTCCAACGTAACCGTGGAGGGACTGCTAGTTTCTGTTCGGTTCTGTAGCAACGTGAAGCATTTCTTCTTGGAAATGGGGTCCTGAAAGGTTGGGAGGTTCCTGAAACCAACACCACTGGGGGAGGGGGGCAGGTGAAGGAAAAGCCGTGAGCGGCTAGGACTGCTGGATGTGGACGTGGGGGAGAGGGGGCGGCCCAGCACAGAGGAGACTCGCCCCAGAGCCGTCATGCGGCATTCAGATGCAGGCTTTCGGGAGCCCCTCCCAGGCTGGGTGGGCTTGCTGCTCAAGTAGCTGCCTTTGAGTCATCCCTGCTCCCATAAGGGACCTTCACCCCTTCTCTTGAAAGGAGCCCCAGTAAGCTCATTGGTTCCCCAGGTCAGACTTTGGCATAATTGTTCCCTCGGACTGTGGTGGATCCTTGCCTGAGACGGAGGACGGTCGTGTGGCATCTCCCAAGGGAAAGGGTCCCACGGTGCCCGTCCAGTCCTGCCACCCTGGCCTTCTGCCCCAGTACACGGGGCCAAGCAACCGTGGACCCTGAGCCCACCTAAGTCCTGCCTTCCTTGAGTCCTGTTTGTGAGGCCTTTGGCCAGCGGTGGTTAAAGGAGTTAATGTGCAGTTCACCAAACTGCTCTGTAAAGAGCTGCAGTTACTTCCGCAGGTTTGAAGAGCATCAGCGCTCAGGCCGGGCAGTCGTCTTCTACGACAGAGACAGAGGATCTCAACACCCTGGCAGGATGCAGCCTAGGGCAGTGGAAGAGCAGTGAAGGGGACAGTAATGGCAGCCATAACGCAGAGTACTAGCGATCCACCAAGGCTCACCCAGAACCAGGCCAACCTCATCTCTCCCCATCCTGAGTCTTAGGGAACCTCACAGAAGAGGGGACGGTGAGACTGTAAGAACCTAAAGAAGGGAAGGTCCACCGTCGACAAGACACCCCACTCAAGGCAGGACTGCTGCATCCAGGAACTCACTGCAGTGAGACGTGTCTCACCAGACCTGCACAATGACTGACACACCAACATGTCCCCAAAGACCATTGAGGAACTCAAGAGAGATAAGAACATACAGGAAACCTTGGGGACTAGAGCTGGATGAGTGAAGGAAATGCTATCAGTGGGGTGACCCAAGGAGGAGCCGCTTCCTATGCCACAGAGGCCTGAACCCCACAAGAGTAGACAAGCTAAAGGGACCCCGGGGTCCAGAGAAGCAGCCAGGCAGGAGGGTGGGAGGGAGTGGGATGGATTGATGAAGGGAAGAGAGGAGAATGGGAGGGAGGGAGGATGAAGGGAAGTGGGGATAAGTACTCAATATGCTTGTAAAATTAGAAATATAAAAATATATTTTTTAAAAGTGGCTAATGTGATGACTGGAACGGAAACAGGAAACGTCCTGTTGCTAGACAAAGACCACCACAGTCTGAAGCCTGGTGCTGATGAAGTGCTGCGGACTCCTGGTCTCTGCCTCCCCAGTATCCAGACTCCTGCAGCCTATGCATTTTGGTCTATGCAGGCCACCGTAGCCCGGGCAGCCTATGGAGAAGACGTCGATTTCAGATACTTCCAGGAGCTGGAAATGCAGCACAGAGGCCTTGTGGGTTTGATGTCTCAAAGGGTCTTTTTCCTTATTGACAGATGATACATTCCTACTGAACCCTTGGTGAGGGGGGCAGATCTGGGTTTTTAGAGCCTCTTTTTTTAACTTTATTTATTTATTTGTTTGTTTGTTTGCGAATGTGTGTGTGCGTGTGTGTGTGTGTGTGTGTGTGTGTGTGTCTGTGTGTCTGTGTGTGTCCCAAGGGTGTCTTCAGGAATCATCCTGGATTGCTTCCGCCTCCTTTTTGCTTTACTCTGGGGTTCCCAGGCTCTGCCCACCAGGGCCAGAAAAAGCAGACCACTGCTGTTTCTGTCTAGCGGGGTTTTTTTTGTTTGTTTGTTTTTTGTGAGACCTGGGATCTGAACTCGGGACCTTCTGTTTTTCAGATAGTCTTAACCCCTGAGCCATCTCTCCAGCCCCTACAAGTCTCTTTTGGAGGATCTTAACCCTAATCTTGAGAGCTTTGTCCTAAATCCTATCCCTTCTCAAAGTCCTCTTGGCAGTCACTTTGCGGCTTGAGTTTCAAACATTTGAACATTGAGGAAGCAGAGATATGGGATCCATTACAACATGACAGCTGAAGTAAGTTCAGGAGGCGTCAGGCCACCTGCCACCGCAAGGCTGTGAAGAGGAGGAGCCAGGACAGGGCGGAGCAGGCCCATCTGAAACTGATTATTGGTTCATTGCAAGAGTTAAACCCCAGCCACGAGTGGTGGCTACCTAGACTCTACATACTTGGAAGGCAGAGGCAGGAGGATTGCCCTGAGTGTGAGGATGGCTGGGGTTACACGGCGAGACTCTGTCTTATGAAACAAACAAAAAACAAAGCAAATTGAACCAAGTGAATCCATCCAACCTGTTGCAGTCGCCTGCATGGTTGCTGATAAATGACCATCATGCAATTCGCCTGCATGGTTGTTGATAAATGACCATCATGCAATTCACCTGCATGGTTGCTGATAAATGACCATCAAACGGCTTAAGGGAACAAGGGGTTTATTTCATTACAACAGTCTGGTTACAGTTCTCAGGACGGGAGAGCTCGCACCAACCCCAGGGCCGAGGGAACTGGCCACACCATCTCTACACGACAGCTGAGAGGGATGATCCTTACTTGCCAGACCAGCATGTCTGGCCAAGTGGACACAGGATGCCGACTCCCCCAACCAGCTCTCTGTATTTTATTCCAGGGCCTAGTCCCACCCACCGTAGGCTGCAGGTTTGCTCTGGGCTTAACTCAACCACTACTTCTCCACAAATGTTCCCAGAGCTCGAACCCTCAACCATCGAGTTGACACCTGTGCCTAGCTGTGACGCAACCTGAGAGGCAGGCAGTGGTCTTGTGATGTGGTTCAGCGCTAAAGCGCCTGGTGCATGTGCGAGGCGGGGGCTTTGAATCTTGAGAGGAGAAAAGTCGGACGTGAATGGAAAGGGGTGTCCTGTCAGAACAGAGGTGGGGATATGGTCATAAGGCAAAGACTCCGGCCCGGGGCTGGAGGAAGAGGAGAATCCTCCTCGGAGCCCGCCAAGGCCGGCTTGCGGCTGTTCTCAGCTTCCGACTTCTGGCTTCTGGAACGAGAGAGAATTGATTTCTGTTGCTTTGTGGCAGCTGCTGCAGTGACCCCCGAAAGGAAGGGGTTTTCTGTCCTGCCGTAGAAAGCGAGTATGCGTTCCCCGGGCATCCTCGTTACGCCGACTAAAGGGGGGACCATGGCGTTGGACCGTTGCTGCCCAGCCCACAGGAGCACCGCGCCCCGATCTCAGTCTCAGGTGTCCTTACACTGCTGCCTTTCTATCCACTCGTTGAAGATTGTGTTCTCACGCTGTTTGGGAAAGGTAAATACCGGCCGCAGCTGCTCGCTAATCTGCTAACGTGAGTTTGATCCCCAAAAGCCCACGCATGTGTTCTCTGTCTGCCCTCCCCCTCCCCCTCCCCTCCCCCTCCCTCTCTCTCTCCCTCTCCCTCCCTCCCTCTTCCTCCTCCCCCTTAAATAAGTACGTAAAGGAAAGAGTGAACATAGCGTCACATTGAGCCAGGCACGGTGGTAGACCCTCTACAATTGCAGCATCAAGGGGCTGGTGGACTGGGAGTTTGGACCAGCCTGGGCTAGGTACCAAGACTATAAAGAGCAGACCAAAGAGTGTGAAGTAATGATTGCTTGGCTAGATTTAGAAAAGTTTGCATCATAGTAAGGTTTTACTGTAGATAATACATTCCCATAGTAGCATTCATCTCGGCGTCCTTAAATAGTTTTAAGGGGAGAGGCAGGGGCCAGCGAGACGCCTCAGCAGAAAGGCGCCTGGTCGCACACCCGAAGACATGAGTTCGATTCCCAGAAGCCCAGGTGGTGGAAGGGGAAGACTGACTCCTCTGAACTCCGCCCATGTGCCGAGGGGTGCCTCTGTGGGCCTCCCCCCTTTCTTCCTCTTCCTGAAAGGAATAAACTATTGTTCTAAAGAAGGTGCAGTTCTAAATTAAGGGCACATCAGAGAATCAGAACTCACCTCTGGATGGGATGTGGAGGTCACCCGGCAGGTCCGGAGCCCTCGCAGGTGAGATGCTGGGAGGTCTTGTGGCTGCGCCTGTGGCGCTGGTTTCGGAGCTGGCGTCTTAGGACTGGATCAAGGGGTTTCTTGCACATCCGAGTCCAGCACATTTCCCAGCCCAGTGCCGGATCAGTCTAGGGAGGGGCTGGCCAGGAATCTGCATTTTTTTTTTTTTTGTGCAGCGCCTCACGAATTTGCACGTCATGCTTGCGCAGGGAACATGCTAATCTCTGGATCGTTCCGTTTCGGTTTGTGCGCCTCAAAGCCAGCACCTCTACATTTTAAAGTGGAATTTAAGGCAAATTTAGCAAATTTCCATATTTTTGTGTTTTGACACTTTCACACTTGAATAAAATGAATTTATATCATTTTTACCCCTTACTACCCAACCTCACTTCCCTTCCTGGGCCAGTCCATACTTCCTTCTTTCCAGCCAGTCTCCCCCTTCTTTCACGTGTGTGTGTGCATGTGTGTGAGTGTGCGTGCATATGTGTGTGCATGTACGCATGTGAGTATGTGTGCGCGCGTGTGTGCGCGTGTGTGCGCGCGCGCGTGTGTATGTGTGTGTGTGTGCGTGTGTAGACCACAGGAGTCTCATCTGGGTTCCTCACACTGGCGAGCGTCTATTTCCACAGGACCTGCACCAGAGTATTCCTGCCAATATTTCACCGTGGAAAGGGGGAAGATCTCAAGACACAGCACGCCACCCTGAGAGACCACCAAAGGTTAATTCCAGACAGGAAAAGGGGAGCTTCCTTCCTTAAGGATTCACCCCCTGATAAGTCACGCACGCTCCAGCAGCTACTCAGAAATCTGCATGTTCTATGCTGCATTTTATATATG
Source organism: Typhlomys cinereus (assembly GCA_023101885.1). Classification (NCBI taxonomy): domain Eukaryota; kingdom Metazoa; phylum Chordata; class Mammalia; order Rodentia; family Platacanthomyidae; genus Typhlomys; species Typhlomys cinereus. The sequence goes on from JALPQD010000728.1 coordinate 173,389, forward strand.
TTACAGGAGTCCTCAGAAGTTTATTTTTGCTGGTTTCTTTTTTGGATTATAAATGTAGAATATTTTTAGACTCATCTTAGCCTTTTCCCAGAGAATTGTCCCGGTGGGAACCAGAGACAAGATGCTATGCTAGGGACCCAATGAGGGATGTCACGAATGCCAGGCCCCCCACTAGCCAGTCCAACTGGAGACAGATCACGTGACCAAGGCTGTCACATGCAAGACCAAGTTGGGGAACAGCACTGAGCACTGTGGTGGTGGTGTGGGGTATGTGGGGGGGGGTTGGGGTGGGGGTGTGTGTAGACCAAAGATGGGTATTAGGTATCTTTCTTAGTTGCGCTCAACTTTATTTATTTATTTACTTACTTACTTACTTACTTGTTTGTTTGCTTGAGTCAGGATGATTCTCTAGCCCTGAAGCTCATCTGTTTGGCGAGATAGGTCAGTCTTCGCACGAGCCCGCACCCACCTGGAGATGTTAGGGTTCCACACGCAGGTCTTTTTATGTGGTCTATTTATGGATTTGCATGTATGGAACTGACCTTGTGTTTTTGGCATAAACCCAGCCTCGTCATGGCGAATGATCTTTTCCCTGTGTTTTTGAGTTTGTTTTGCTAGTAGTGTTTGGGGGAGGACTTTTGCCTCTGTGTCCATCAACGCGATTGGCTTATAGCTTTCTTTGTGTTGCTGCTGCCGTGTCTTCATTTGGTTTGGGGATCAGCGTAATACTGACTTCATAGAAAGAGTTTGGAAAAACTTCCAATTTTTATTTCGTGGACTAGTTTGAGGTGTTGGCTGTTCTTTAAGTGTCTGGTAGAATTCTGCAGTGGGCTTTTTTCGGTCTGGAGATTGTAGCGCTGCTTTAATTTCGTCGCTCGTTATAGGATATTTACATAACTCAGCGCATCCTGCTGCCCCTTCCTGCCAGTGTCCACCCTGTGCGGCACGCGCTTGGCCACGGAGCCGCCTCCGCAGGCCCTGGTGGTCTCGCTTTCTGTCCCTACGGCCAGGTTTACAGCTCTTGGCGAGGACACTTGCCAGTGGTTGAGAAAAGTCTCCTTTGCGTGGGTATCCTGGCCGTTCCCGAAACCCACGCCATGAGTCATTCTCTGGTGTCCCCAAGAGAGGGCCGTCCCCCCTTCTTCAGGCCTTGCAAAGCAATAGAGACGCACTTTGCTCCACTATATATATATATTGCAACAGCTCGTGACCATGTCGAGGGAAACTCTCCTCCCCAGGAAGAGAGCCCAGAATTACTGCCCAAACTTCTCCGTTCCACGAAGCTCTCGGCAGCTGGCCTCCTGGCACACAGGCCTGTCCCTCCTTGTCCACGGTCTGGCGACAGCTTGAGGAAGAACCTGTCCACGTGGCCGTGCCCATAGAGAACCTGGGACCGTGGCATCGTCTGCCTCGAGGGACCAGCCGGGCCGTGGACACAGGGAGAAGCTCGGGCATCAGCAGGCCACTTCTCTCTCCTCCGCCGCCGCTGCCGTCCCTCAGGCTCCACACGAATTTAGCCTCCTCTCGACTCTCAGTGACTCAAACCGCATCGATCTCCCCCTTTGCCGCTCCGTCACCCTAATGGGTTGAGTCACAGGAAACAAAATCTAATTATAAACCACTGCGGCTTGTTTGCCAAACGCTTCCCGTGCATCCGGGCGTCCGTCTTCTCCTAAATCAATCACGAGCCGCTTCAGAACGATGCCTTACGTGGCGGGGCGTCTGGGGGTGCGCTGCTCTGTTGGAGGCCACCGACCATCTCTCGTGGCTTGGTTTCAGTGGTTTCCATGGTTGCCCGCAAGACCAGTTGTCTGTGGCCTACAAGAGGAAGGGAAGCAGGGTCGCCTGGTGGCCCAAGGTGGGAAGATCAGAAATAGTCCAGGACCCCTGGGCCCCGAAAGGAAGTGACCATCAGACAGAGACTTAGAGAAGCGTGACCTGTTCGGCTGGGCGCTTTCGTGCTGACTGCAGGGGGTGTCTCCACCGGGGAGACACGCTTCTCTTAGCCAGCGACTCCCAGGTTCCCTCTGGCCCGCATGCAGCTGTGGCAGAACATCTGTGGGTGTTCCACGCAAACGTTAGGTGGGCAGGTTCGTCCTGTGTGTTCCTGGACTAGTAAGTGTCTGACTGTTCGGCTAACTCGCTAGAATCCCAGCTGTTTCCACGGTGACTGGCGTCTCTCTTCCATTTCTGCAGTCATTCTTGTAACTGAGGGACTTCGACTCCCCGGGTCAGCAGACTCCGTGGAAACTGGCTGCACAAATTAGTTCCTATCGGATGACTCTCTCTCTGGGATAAAACCTGCAGGAGCCCATCTGTCGCCAACTCTACCTGTCCTTCTTCCTGCGCTCACGGGGAGCGTGGCGGGGGTCCCCAGGAAGGTGGGCGCGGGGCAGAGCACTGTGCCCAGCCACTCCTGCAGAGCCCAGAGCTGCAAGGACGCCGCTTGCCTGTACCCCGAGCCACCCCGAGCCTGCCTCGCACAAGGGCCGTGGGTGGGGACAATGTCTCCGTTGGGTGGTCTTCCAGGCAAATATGCTGCACCCCTTCCTCCGAATCCTGAACCACAACAGTTCCTTCACCTTGGGGGGGCGGCACTAGGATGTGCTTGCTGCCCCTCCCCCCTTCCTCCTGTCTGTCACTGCTATGGCAAGACACCCGACCAAGGAAAAAGGGGGGAAGGGTTTGTGCGGGTGGGGACGGCCCGGTCCGTCCTGGAGGAGGAGAGTGAGGCAGCTGGTCACGTGGTACTCATGATCAGGACGCAGACAGAGGCTGCTGATAAGCATCTCTCTCCTCTTCATTCGGTCCAGGACTCCCTCCCCCGGGCATGATGCCACCCACGGCCAGGGTGGATCATCTCATCTCAACCCAGTCCAGAGCCCCCTTCACAGATGGGCCCCCACGTCTGCCTTCCAGGAGATTCTAGATCCTAGCAGTGGACAGTCCTTGCAGCCACCATCACACAACCCAAGTCAGGTCAGGATCAATTAGACGCAGGGGGGCGCCAGGTCTAGACTCTTCACTGCATGGACTCCGCCATCCAGCAGGAAGCCCCTAGGAGACACTTCTTCCCTGTCCAAGAGGGGCTCCAAGCAAGCCAGTGGGGAGGAGGGTGGAGCCTGCCTTTCTGAGCAGGTCTGTCCCTAGGACCCAGGAAGCCCCACCTCCCTGTGAGCACGTCCCCTTCCTCATTGTGTCTGGGCTCCATTTGCTTCCAGATGCCACGCAGGCCGAACACCTGACTCATAAGATGGCGGCCTGGCTACCTGTCCCACTGTCTGTCATCTCGGGGTAGCACTGAGATGCTACGGAGACTCTCGTTTTGCAGCCCCTGAGGGCGAATCCCAGGAGGAAGACCTCGGCGTCTGCCAGGCGGGTTCTCGTCTCCTCAGCCAGGCAGCTTCTGCATGGAGGCCCACGCTCAGCTCTGAGTTCAAATCCTTCCTTGGCTCCGGGAAGCCGTGTGCGCCATGCTGTGGCCTGGCTTTCGTTTAGACAGCAGAAGAGGGGGACTGAGACCCCGGGAGCTCGGCACTGGAAAAGCCCAAGAGGACTGTGCTGGACGGAGCGACAGGTGGTCATCAGTCACACAGAGGGGGCTGCAGAAGAAGCGGGGACACACTCAAGGCCCGTGGGGTGCAGCACAGAGTGGGGCTCTCACTCATCAACTGGGGCTCTGGGGTCTGTGTTCAAAGCTCACCATTTGTTAATTGAGCAGGACTTACCTAGAGCTTTCAGTTCTTCACTCTGTTTTCCCTCCCTCCCTCCCTCCTCTCTCCTCCCTTCCCTCTCTCCCTCTTTTCCTTCCTTCCTTCCTTCCTTCCTTCCTTCCTTCCTTCCTTCCTTCCTTCCTTCCTTCCTTCCTTCCTTCTTCCTTCCCTCCTTCCCCTCTCTCTCTTTCTCTCTTTCTTTTTTTCTTTCTCTTTCTTTCTTGACAGACTCTCACTCTCCATCTTTGGCTAGGCTACAACTCACCCTTAGCCCGGGCTTGCCTCCGAGGTTTGTGGGTGGTCCACCTGCTTCTGCCCCCAGAGTGCAGTATTCAGAGGTGGGTACCACCGTGCCTGGCAGAACCACTTTAAAATGCATAGGAATTCAGAGCCACCGTCATGCCACCTCTGTTTCAGCTGCTTCCAGTTGGCTAGGATTCCTGACATTCCCAAGTGGAATTCAGTTCTAAGAATATCATTTCCAGTGTGCTGATTTCTGTATTACACGATTATTTTAGGCTTGCTGATCATGGAAAGACAATCTTATTTTCAATCTAAAGGCGCTGCTGACGGCAATCTTTCGCAACCCAACCTAGACCCTAAAAAGGCTTCGAGTAAATCTCACAGGTTTTGAAATCATATATGTGAATTAGTTGGCAGACACGGGAATGTGTGCATTCAAGTGAATTGCCAAATTTTCCTTATTTTCTTATTGAATTGTTTAAGTTCTAGAAACCCCCAGCACTGCAGGTTGACTGAAGATTTCCTGCTGAATTGTATGCTATTAAAGACAATGCTTGTGTAAGAAGACATGGACATTTTTCTAATTTTTTTAAAAGATGTCTTTTATATATAAAAAAAAGTTTATTTATGTGTGTGTGTATCAAAGGGCACTGTGTGTCCCTGTGAAGGACCAAGGGTGACTTTCGGAATCATCCTGGACTGCTTCCACCTCCTTCTTGCTTTGCTCTGGGATTTCCCAGGTTCTGCCAAGGCTGGAAGTTCAGGCCACCACCATTTCCACCAGGCATTTTTATGTGGGACCTGGGATCTGAACTCAAGACCTTCTGCTCACAAGGCAGAGTCTTAAGCCCTGAGCCATCTCTCCAAACCTTTTTTCTAACTTCTTAACTGACAGCCATTCAATCTGGAGCCGGACAGATGGCTCTGGGGCTAAATGTCTGGGGACAGGAGGGTTCCCAGATCCGGGCACATGCCCGGTGGGCGGTGGTCTGCAGTCTGCATGCTTGCAATCCCAGCTCAAGAGGCGGACACGGGACCCTTCCTCGTTCCCTGCTTAGAGCATCAAAGTCATGTCTGGACGGCCACTCTCTCTTCACTAAGGCTTTTATTAATTTTTTATTGTGACTTTGCTTCCAGCCACAATATAAAGATTACATAACATATATTCTGAAAATAAAAATGTAGCAAAGCAGTGTCATATGTGTTCATTGGACAGATACTCAGTACGTATTGTGGAAACCTCAAAAGTCTCATACTATATTGTCGTCTTTGTGTGCGTGCGTGTATGTGCGTGTATGTGCATGTGTGCATGCGTGTGTGTGTGTGTCACAGGGCACTGTGTGTGCCTGTGGAGGCCCACAGGTGACCTCAAGAACCATGCTGTATTGCTTCACCTCCTTTTATCTTTGCTCTGGAATCCCCAGGCTCTGCCTTCCAGAGCGGAGGTACAAGTTGCCACCATTTCCTTCTGTCTTTTTTAATGTGAGATCTGGGATCTGAACTCAGTTCCTTCTGCTTTTGATGCAGAGTCTTAACCCTGAGCCATCTCTCCAGCCCTTAACTTTATATCTGTGTATAAAAGAACTATATATTTTATATTTACATATATTTATTTTTGCATGTATATATTTTATGTATATCATAAATATATATAAATATGTCTGCTTTTATATGCATACATATTATATATACACACATATATGGGCACATCTATAACTCCTTAAAAAAGATATTCCAGATAGAGTTACTCATGAGTTTCTCAGGCAGAGGCCAGAAAGACACTTGAATTGCTTGGGGGTTTTCCCTCCCCGTGCCACGTTTTTGCACCATTTTGGCATCTTTATTTTTCTGATTTAAATTTCCTGGTCCTTGGAGGGAGGAATGCCGATGCCCTGAGTGAGACACAGTCCTCTCTCTGCGGGCCGCCATCTACGTCTGTGTCTTACGGCTTCTTCTGGTACCTGCCTGTCTGGAAGTCCTTGTTTTAACGCTGGGTAGAACTCGTTGTTCGGTGGTGGTGGGTCATTGGTCTTTAGTGGGTTTATTTTTCTCAAACAATAAACATTAAAGATTTTTACATATACCATTCATGTAACAATATTTCTAGGACAGAAAACAAGCCAAATCAGTTTTGACTATTTCTGCCACTTTTTAAATCAAAATTTCATTGTCCTTGAGGAAGTTTATCCTCAAGTTTTATATTTGCATGAAGTGTGTGTGTCTTCAAAGTATACCCAGCGTTAGATTTGGCTGTCTGGGGAGGAAACACAACTTGGGGTTTGCTCTCCTCCATGCCCTGAATCTTCTCTCCTTCGCTCCTCTGGGAAGCCGTATATCTGAAACTCTCATCGAAATGCTCCTGTGAATGTCATTCTTGGTGACTTGCGTGCAGCTCTCTCTGAGGTTAGATTAATTAGAACTTCAGGCCACCACGTGTCATGAATCCGGGGCTGGATCTAAGCCAGTGTGACGTCTGATGCTGTGAGACACATTTTCCATTTCTGCCGCTGCTCGGAAGTTAAATGGAAGCCTGGATGTGAATTAAAAGACTCATGGGATGCTCTGGCTTCCACAGACCCCACAGCAAGCGGCAGGTGAATCGAGAGGGGAATACTGCATCTGGATATGCAAATCTTCCACATGAGGTCACGTACTGAACTGTCCTGACAGGAGTCTGTCAGTTCAACATGGAGAGTGTGAATCTGCTCATGCGGACACTTCCATTGAATTAGTGGTCGTCTCCAAATGGACCCAGTGGCGGCGCCCTTTCCTGTACATAAGCTACTTTGTTTTCACTTACACTTATTTTGCTTTGTGTATATGTGTTTGTGCATGTGCAGGTGCATGCGTGTGTGCACGTGTGTAGACACGTGTGTAGACATGCATGTGGAGGTCAGAGGCCAACCTCAAGCCTTGTTCCCCGGACTTCTTGTTTACTGGGGCATGATCTCTCACTGGGGTTGCCAACCGGTCTAGGCTGGGTAGCAACAAGCACCGCGCATCCTCCTGTCCCTGTCTCCCCGGTGCTGAGCGCTATGCAAACACCCCAGCGCCGCTTCTAGTCTGTGGTTCCGAGGATCAGTCAGGCCCTCGGTTTGTGCGGAAGAGTCATCCGTCCCACCTATGCGCAGCTCTGTCGTTGCGCCTCGACACAGTCCTGATAGTTTACCTGACATGTTGGGTTGCACCCAGCTCCTGATATCTACCCCCCCAAATAAAAAGAATTCTAAGCAGCATGCACTCACCCTGTATGCAGAACCAACAAATGTCTTTTAGGATATTAAGCTGGTCAGAATAGATTTTTAAGGAAAGGAAAATTCCAAAACATTACAAAAAGCACACATCCCTCCCCCACCCCACGCCAACCCCACGCCCACCCCACATCCAAACTCCTGTGGCCATTGGACACTCGAAGTTCCTCAGGATCCCAATATGGTGCTGGGCTCTGGTCCTTCCCTTGAGAATTCTTTTCTGGAACATTCCCTTCCAGAAGCACCGGGCTCTGTCCACTCAGTCAATCTCGTTGGCATCTCTTTCGGCTGGTGGCACTTCCCTGGGGCATCCAGGATGGGGGTGGAAGGGCATCCAGGATGGGGGTGCAGGGGCATCCAGGATGGGGGTGGAGGGCAACTGAGGTCACAGCACGAAACTAGGAGCATGGGGCTTCACAGCACGCAAGAATGTGATCCTGAGAGGTGTGAGGGTAACGGAGAAGGGTGTCCCCAGCGACCTGTGACCCCAGCGACCTGTGACCCCAGCGACTGTGACCTCAGCAGCGACCTGTGACCCCAGCGACCTTGACCCTCAGCAACCTGTGACCCCAGCGACCTGTGGCCCCAGCGACCTGTGACCCCAGCGACCTGTGACCCCCAGTGACCTGTGCGCCTGCTCCCCTCTCTGGGCAGGCGCACTTTCTCGGCATATTGCTGCTTGACGGAACGCGCAGAGCGACCTCCGTGGTGTCACATGACGCTAGTTGCAGAAGTGGCCATCGCCAGGCAGGGCAGGCGGTGGTGATGATTGCCAGGCAGACGGTCTGGGGACAAAGCCAGCTGTGGGGCTCAGGGGGCTCACAGGGTGCGGGGGGAGACCCCTGAACTCTGCCATGGGAGCTTCACACTCAAATGGAATAAAATTGGACTGAGCAGAGGCGCAGGACCCGGAGATGCGCTCAGCTCTCCCATCTGTTGAAACCGGTGTCTTCCCCAGTAACGAGCATTCACAGCAACGACTGAACAGGCCTGACAGGCACGTTGGTGGAAGAAATGTCGCTCTGGGCTGAGACGCTGCCACATTGCATGTCTGTACTTTCCTGCAGAATGCCTGTGCTTGGTTTATGAGAAGCCTATTTTTTTTTGCACTCTTGTGTGTGTATGTGTGTGGTATGTGGGTAGCAGAGGTCACTTGAGTGTGTGTGTCCCTGTGGAAGCCGGAAGGTAACATCAGGAATTATCTTGGATTGTTCTACCACCTTACTGCTTTGTTCTGGAAGCCAAAGCTGTTTATCTTTTACTTTGCTGATGTCTCTACTATTCTGGGAGTTTTCTGGGCTGGGAGATGCTCAGCGATTAAAGTCCTTGCCTCACAAGTGACATGACCTGAGTTCAGATCCCTAGATCCCACATAAAAATACATGGTGGGCGTGGGAGCCTTCTTGTCATTGCAGCCCTGGGAGGCGGAGTCTGGAGATCCCCAGAGCAAGCTGGCGGCCAGACTGGTCCTGATGGCTGCTCTGGGTTTAAGCAGAGACCCGGGCTCACAGCAACAAGGTGGAAGAGCGATGCAGGAGGATTGCTGACGTCACCCCTGGGCCTCCACACACACACTTAAGTGCACTAATGTACATACATCCTCACATACATGCACACCCCCTACACACACTTGCAAGCACCCCATCCACACATACATCTGAAAACCAAAAATCAAAGTGTTCTGTTGGCATCTTCAGGGTTAAGACACCGACAGTCTTATCCTCTGCTAATAGACAAACGTGGATTTCTTCCTTTCCTGCTTGTGCTCCTGTCATTTCCTTCTCTTTCTTTTTGCTCTGTTCAGACTTCGAGCATTTTACTGAGAAAGTACACACCCTTCTCTTACTCCTGATTTGAGTGGAAATGTGTTCGGTTTTTCCCTGTTTAGTATTAAGGAAAAAGAATATGTGGAAAGTAGTCTAGTAAACAATAAAATTTGCCTGATTTAAAGAATTGGAAAAAAAAAAAGGAACCTGGAGAATTGCTATGTTCTTTGCCGCCACTTTTCAGCACAAACGCCTCTTTACCAGCGGCCCTTGCCTGAGGCGCCCTGAACGTTAGCGTCAGGGCAGCAAGTCACCCCACACCAGGATACGACCAGTGTCCTGTGAGTTCCTCTCGTGGCTCAGTGAGTCTCCTTCCTTGGAAGGAGACTTGGAAGCGGGCATGTCGCGACCTGCAGGCAGACTCACGTCCAAGCCACTGAAGCTTGGAACCCCAAAGCCTCTAGACTTGCTACTACCTATCAAAAGAGCAACGATATGCAGCTAAGTAAGCGCAGGCGCCCGCGTCTGAGAAAGCTGAGGTTTGGGGAGCCAGACCCTGGCTGAGGCGCTCGCAAGCAAGAACACGGCTGCCTGGCTCTGCGCGCCCAGAAACCAAGCCGTGAAGCTGTGGGGGCGCCCGGGGCAGGGCGTCTCGGGCAGGACGGTGAGGTCGTCATTGGGTTTGTTTTTTGCGGCTGCTGTGTTGTCTGGTTGTCGCTTGTTTGGTTTTAAAACGGGGGTCGAGCCCGTGTGATGGCTCAGCGAGGAAGGCTACGCTGGCAAGCACGGCAGCCTGAGTTCAAGACCCCGCAGCCCACATGGTGGAGAGAGACCTGGCTTCTTCAAACTGCCCTGTGCCGCCACCTGCGCTCCGTGGAATGCAAGTTCTCTATTGATGGATCGATCTGTCTATCTAAATCTATCTTTCCCAAATCAATGAAATTAAAATGTCATAAAGCAAGGTCTCATGTGCTGCAGCTGACCTGAGACTCTGTGTAGCTGAGGTTAACCTGGACCTTCTGGTCCTCCTGCCTCCACCTCCCAAGCGCTGGGGACCGAGGGCGGCCACTGATCCAGCTTGTGATGTTTACGGGTTGGAACCCAGAGCTTTGTGCGACTGAGCAGCAGCGCAGGCTGTCGCAGGCTTATTCTTGTCCTCGTCCTCCTCCCCCTCCTCCCCCTCCTCCCCCTCCTCCCCCTCCTCCCCCTCCTCCCCTCCTCGTCCTCCTCCCCCTCCTCCTCCTCTTCCCCCTCCTCCCCCTCCTCCTCCTCTTCCCCCTCCTCCCCCTCCTCCCCCCCTTGCTCTGCCCCTAACTTCAGGGCGGGACAACACGCTTCACTTGCTTGTGGTCAGAAGGCAACACGTGACCGACGCCGGTCTTCTGATGCTGAGGCCTCTGGGAAATGTTCCTCCTGGGAAAGAGGGCAGGACAGGAGCGTGGGCGGCCGGAGCCCCTGTGGTGCCGCCTCGTTCCTGTAGGAAGACAGGAGGCCGGGCAGCAGCCAGCCCCCCAGTGTGATGACCCACCGCTTGAACTGCCCCGGGACCTGCGGGTGGCGTGCATGGGGGACGTACTTCTCCTTGCTTCAGCTGCTTAAGCGACAGTTTTCTCTGGCTGGCTGCAGCGGAGCGAGGGGCGAGGCGCCCCGAGTCTTGCGGGCCGAGCTCGCTGCTAAGTGGGGAGTAAAGGCCGCAGAAAGGAAAGTGCGGTCCAGCACGGGGCGGGCCGGGATTGTAGATGAACAGACTGACCGCAGTCGTAACAGGAACATTAGAACCGCGGATTAGGGTTAAAGACCGAGGGATTTGTGGGGATCTTGAGTCTGAGGATGCTGAGACTTCAAGCCGTGCAGGGAGATGGAACTTGATCCTGTGTATTAAAAAGAAAAACTATCATAAGTTCTGGGAAGGGCTGGGTCAGTAAAGTGTGTGTCCCCCAGGCAGGAGGCCCTGAGTTCGGATCCTGAAGCCAGGCTTGGTGGTGCAGGGCGGTGCAGGGTGGTGCGGGGCGGGTACGGGGCAGTATGGGGCGGTGCGGGGCGGTGCGGGATGATACAGGGTGGTGCAGGGTGGTGCAGGGCGGTGTGGGGCGGTGCGGGGCGGTGCGGGGCGGTGCGGGGCGGTACAGGGTGGTGCGGGGTGGTGTGGAGCGGTGCAGGGTGGTGTATGGCTGTAATTTGGTGCCAGGGAGGCTGAGGCAAGGGATCTCTGGGGCTCTGGCAGCAGCTTTGTTGGTCAGTGAGCTCCACTTCTAGACACCGTCTTACAAAATACATGGGAGAAGAGCCGAGAAAGACGACACGGGATGGCAGCCTCCAGCCTGCACACGAGCACACACACACGTGCACACGAGCACACACGCACACACATGCACACAAGTACACACATGAGCACACACACACGCACAAGAGCACACACACACATGCACACGAGCACATACACGTGCACACGAGCACACACATGCACACGAACACACGTGCACACGAACACACGAGCACACGCACGTGCACACGAACACACGTGCACACGAGCACACGCACGCACACATGAGTACACGCACGCACACATGAGCACACGCACGCACACATGAGCACACACACACGCACACACATGCACACACACAGGAGTGCACACACACATGCGAACACATACATGTGTACATGCAACTGTTGTAAAGTGTCCTGCACAGATATGCACAATGACTTGCTTCAGGCTGAAACACGGGTGTGGAGACAAGTGTGAGAGACATGGGGGGGCTTGAAGACAAAGGGGGTGAGTGGAAATACAGCTGCTGGGTTAGCAGACCCTATCTGCAGAGCCCCTCACCTGCCTGAGGGGCAGGAGGGGTCTGCAACCCTCTCATAGGTGAAAGGCAGTTCTCCCTCCCTCCCTCCCTCCCCCTCTCCCCCTCTCACCCTCTCACCCTCTCTCCCTCTCTCCCTCTCACCCTCTCACCCTCTCCCCCTCTCCCCCTCTTTCCGTCTTTCCCTCTCCCTGTCTCTCTCTTTTTCCCTCTCTCCCTCTCTTCCTCTGCTTCCCCCCACCCCCACCCCCCGGGCTCTGCCCAGGGGCCTTCTCTTCGCCCCCAGCCCCCAGCCACACTGGGGACCCTGGCCCTGTGGAACTTTTCTTTCCCAGCCATTCTCCTGAGCCCGGGTACCTTTTAAAGAAGGGGCAGCAGAAGTGTGAGAAGAAGGGTGTGTGAGAAAGGAGGGGACACGGTATCTCCAGGTTCTCAGGAGATTCACACACACCCTGCTTGCTGGATTCCAGGCATGTGATCATTCAAATTGACCGTCTTTCTAAGCTACTTTTCCAAAGCTCTGTGGAAGCACAGGCTGCTGGGGGGGGGGCAGGGGACTTTGGAACCCACAGCCGGCTCCTCCGCTGTCCCGGCAGGTACGTGTGAGCAGGTGGGTAGGAATGGAAAAAACACTTTTTTTAGGCTACAGCAAATATCTCAGGTAATTGCCGCTTCTGGGGAGAAGTAATTTTCAGTTTTTAAAATCATATGTCACTTTACAGAAAAACACTTGTGAGTAGATTATTTGGAGAAAAATACCAATGCCATATAAACCATAAAGCTACATGGAATCTGAAAGAAAGCTGGGTTAGATATCTGGGTTTCTTGTGGTCATTGAAACACACTGCTGGGGATTTATTTACTGGTGGGAAACAGAAATTTAGCAGCTGGGCCCAGAAGCATCTACCATCCCAGCTACTTGGAAGCTGAACTGGAAAGTCGCAAGTTCAACTCCCAGCTGGGCTGCAGAGTGAGTTCCAGGCTTAAGGAGACCCTGCTCAAAAGAAAAGTAAGCCAAGGGCTGGGGGCGCCGCTCTCTCGCTCAGCTGGGCGCTCGCCTAGCACGCACGAGGTCTCAGGCATCGGGCTGAACTGCTGCTTCCAAAGGAAAGAAAGAGGAGGAAGGAGCAAGGAAAGGAGGCAGGAAGGGAGGGAGACAAAAAAAAAAAACAACAACAAAGGAAGAGAGGGAGAAAGAGAGAGAAGGAAGGAAAGGAAAGAGAAAAAGAAAGAGAAAGAAAAAAATGAAGAAGGAGATAGGAAGGAAAGAAGGAAGGGAGGGATGAACAAAAGAAAGAAGGGAAGGAGGAAGGGAGGAAGAAAGGAAAGGAAGGAAGGAGGAAGGAAAGGAGGGAGGAAGGGAGGAAAGGAAGAATGAAGGGAGGGAGGAAGGGAGAAAGGGAGGGAAGGAAGAATGAAGGGAGGGAGGAAGGGAGGGAGAGAGGAAGAGAGGGAGGGAGGGAGGGAGTTTCTTCCCACTTCTAGAGCCAGAATCTGAAATCAATCTCAGTGGGCGGCACTGAGCCGAGCTCGCTGTGGGGGGCTCTAGGGAGAATTGGAGTCCACCTTAGTTCCAAGCAGTGTGTTCAAGTGTCTCTGTTCCATCTTCCCTGTGACCCTAAGTCCTTTTCTTCCTCTTATGAGGATTCATGGGATGAACTCAGATCCCAGCCCCTCTCTCCAGAGCCCCCCATCTCACCCGCAAAGGCACTCCTTGCCCATGAGGTAGTACTTACCATGAATTAGGACGCGAGTGTCTTGCGGGGTCTCTTCCCAGCTTATTCCGGGGGCCCCTGGGGGTCGTTCGTCTATGATGAAGGCTTGGCACCATTGCCCGCAGTCTCTCAAGTCACATCCACGGCCTCCCCAGTGCTAACATAGGCAAGAAAAGCAGCGTCTGTGTTGACGTGCGGGGTTCTCCCTCCTCCATCGCTTGTGCTGTTTGCTGCAGCACCTGTTTAAAGCCGTGTCCAAAGTCTTGGGCCAATGTAGTTATTGTCATTGACTGTCTGCTCAGAGGCACTGGGGGTGGAATACGGGGTCTTCTCCAGGCCAGGCAACTGGTCTACCTCTTAGCTACACCCCTGACCATGTGTAAGGTATGGCAAGTCATTTAGAGATGGTGGGAAGTGCGTGAGAGGATTCTGGAGGCTGTGGGCACATCTATGCGTTGGCATGGACCACTTGAGCACCCTTAGAACCTGCTTATGCATGAAGAATAGAATGGGATAAATCCTGCCCGGTAGTCCAGAGAGACAGCTGTGCACACAGGACGATGCTCTGGGTTAAGTAGCCTTCAATGGTTACAACAGAAATCTGTAGTTCAGAATATCCCTCTCTGTTGATTGGGGCTAGCGGTGAGGCCCCCCGCCACTCCCTGGCACTTTCGTGGGCTGGCGCTAATTTACCTTTCTCCTTGCAGGGATCCCAAAAGCCGCTAATTCTCTCCCTAAGCATCAGCTCTGCTCATGATCGATAAGGCCGTCTCCAAAGCCGCTTAACCCCGTGCAGCTGCAATGAGAAGCCCGTGATACGCCAATGGCAGAATCACATGCGCTGCTTCTTGCCGCTCGGGGTCGCGGGCCTCCGGTCTTCTCTAGGGATATTGGGTGCTCCTGTAGGGAGCAGGGCGATGGTACTGTGCCAGCCAGGAACTGGCATCCTGCCATGTGCACAGCGTGTAGATCCTGCTCGGGGTTGCCCTGAAGTCAGAGGGCAATCTGGGTACATGGTAGAGTTTTCCTGAGGGACAGCTGCATCTCAGGCTCCATAAACGTGTTTGAGAGCTGTGACCTTGGAGGGCACTGGGCGCTGAGGGCTGGGCAGCTCTGGTCCCCTGGGCTGCTGCACTGGTCCCCTGGGATGCTCCGGTCCCCCGGGAAGCTCTGGTTCCTGGGCTGCACTGGTCCCCCAGTTCGTGTGTTGACGAGAGGGTTGGGTTAGCTGTGCTGCCACCGTGGACACCTACAAGGGTCACTTTTCCTTCTCAAGAAGAAAGTTGATAGTTAAAAGCAGTTGCAATACTCTGCATGTTGCCGATACATCCACAACCAAACGGCTCAAGGGAACAAGGGGTTTATTGTGGCTGAGGATTCTTGCTCAAGTCCTTGTCCAGCCTGGCAGGACAGCTCACACCAACACCCGGGCCCGAGGAATCTAGGGGTACCGTTTCTACAGACATCACTAAGAGGGGGACGGTCCCCCCTTGCCAGCGTGTCTGGCCAAGTACACCCTGCCTCATCCAACTGCCCAGGGACCAGCCCCGCCCACCGTGGTGGGGTCCCGTCAATCAGACAATCAGGCTTGCTCAGGGTTCAACTCCACTGCTAAATCTTCACAGCTGTGCCCAGAACTCAGATCTTCAATCGACAAGTTGACACTCGTATCTGCCTATGACAAAAGTGTAGCGCGCATCAGATGTAAGATTGACAGCTGAACGGGGAAGGGCGGAGGTGAGAACCACTAGCCTCGTGCAGGAAGTGTTGAAAGGAGGTGAGGTCGGTAATCAGGTGGCACTGTGAAGTCCACGGAATGTGAAGGAAGCCGGAAGCCCTGGGGAGAAAAGTTAAGCGTGACTTTCACAATCTATTTGCTTGGCTTCATTTAGCTAATGCGAAGTATGAATATTGAAGGACTACCCTTCAGAAAGCCAGGGGGTGTGGTCCCCACAAACCCATCGAACTCCACCCCATGCCTCTCATGCTCTTGCCTTGGGACCCCCATCGAGACGACCTTCTCTGCAGCAGACCCATGAAAGACGAGCTGTGCGCTCAGCCAGTATCCGTTCACATAGTTCTCACAATCTCGCCACAAGGAATCCGTCGTCGCTGCACCGTTCAGTGAGGGAATTAAATGTCTACTTTGTGTAGATCAATGCTTCAGCCAGCTATGATGCCATAGATCTCTCTGGGATCCAGTCAACCCTTGTGCGGCTGTGGGAATAAAACACCCTGACCCCAGCACCCTAAGGGGGAAGGACTTACTACCTGACCACACAGTGCATTATGGCGGAGCGCCTAGCGGCAGGCGTGTGGGCAGAAGCAGGGAGCTGGTTCCCTTTACATCCGTCATCAGAAGCACAGGAAGTGAGAGTGCAAGAAGGAAGGAAATGGGGCCAGATGCCCAGCCCTCAAGTGTGCCCCCGTTTCCTCCAGCGAGGCTCTGCCTCCTAAAGCTTCCACAACTCCCCAAACAGCGCCACAGCTGGTGACCAAGTGTTCTACAGGTGAACCTCTGGGGGACTTTGCTCATCAGAGCCAAGACAGGGCACCAGCGTGCTGGGGTATGAGGGTCCCACACTCAAGGGCAGCCCGGCCTACATAGGAAGGCCTCGTTGCAAACAGCAAAAATAAAAATAAGTAAATAATAATAATACTAATTAATAATAATAGATAGATAGATGATAGATAGATAGATGATAGATGGATGGTAGAGTATCATGGTTGCCGGTCGAGCCAGCACTTGGGCGTCTCTGTCATCTGAGCAGATGGAAATGAGATTGTGTTGCTCCAGCCCCTACACTGTTTAGATATGACTGGTCCCTACATCTCACCCGTGGCCCCCTCTATCTCTTTATAGAGATATGATTTCTTCCTTACACAGCCCCTATGAATAAGAATGAGCTCATGAAATTTATTCGGCTGCTCTGTCAGTCATGAAAGACTCCAGGACGTAAGTGCCGCTTGGGAGAACTGGGCGCTGATCGGTCTGTTCTGGGGGCTACTAACTCCCCTCCTCTGTGCTAGCACAGACGAAACCGGCAGCTACTGAGTAATAAATCCATCAGCTCAGACGTCCGGCAGAAAGAGCAGCCATAGGTAACATCCTCAAATAGGCAATTTCAGTCCGGTGCACATCTGATTGACAGTCCCATCTCCCCTGAGACTATGGAAGGGTTAGTTAAAGCTACGAAAATCAGAGACGGCTCCAGTTTCCGGCACCCCTGGCTGGCTCTGCCTCCCTGGAGAATCACACGTCAGAAAAAGCCGTGTACGTGCTCAGCAGGGCCGTTGCCAGAGCCAACGCGCTGATGAAATGGCTGAGGGTTAGAGTGAGAGAGAGACATGCAAAGGAACGCGTCGGAGCACCGACGAGATGTGGCACGAGAGCAGAGAGAGACCCGGGGTGGCTGCCTGCCGCCTTATCCACGGGGTCGCACACCTGGGGGTGCCGCACACCTGGGGGTGCCGCTTGCAGCCGGTAGAAAGCAAAGGAGCCGGATGGCTGGAAGCGTTGGGGGCCTGGGTTCCCTTTATTTCCAGGAGGAAGAAGAAGTGTACTTTACCCGCGTTCATAGGCAGGAGAGGGCCGCGTGTTGATCTTCTCTGTTGCTGTGAGTCGCCACCCGGAGTCCAGCAACTTAATGGAGAGAGGGAGATTGATTCAGCTTACGGTTCCGGAGGGGAGAGACATGGTGGAGAAGGCTGGCCGCAGAGGCTGGAGGAGGCCCAGGTCACCGCAGACATCGGAGGCCCAGAGCTGCTCCATGCTTGAGAGAGGCTGCATCTCCCGGGCAGGTGGGCTACCACCCTCAAGGCCCACCCCGCGACTGCCTTCCTCCAGCAAGGCTCCACCTCCTAAAGGTGCCAGGACCTTCCCAGACACCTACAGAGCCAACCACAGGAGCCTGTGGGGACGATGGCTCACACTCAAACTGTGACACCTGTGTGGACCTCCCCCACGGCTCCACATGCCCTCTTCATGAACCCCGGAGCTCGCAGGAACCTTGCAACTGATATCTGATTAGAACTCCACCCCTGCTGGAGATACAATTCTGACCCTGCCAGGTCAGAATGTGGGGACGTGGGAGAGCGGTCAGCTGGGAACTTCCCCCTCTCCGCCACCTCTCAGGTGACTTTTCCTTTCAGGCGGATCTTTTTGACGTGTCCGTCATGTGCCGGCATCATGGATTGGTCCCGTGTAGAGCTCAGGGACGGCTTGAATAAGCCTGCTGCTGCTGCTAGGGAAGAGACAGAATACAGCATAGGAGGAGGCCGTGTGCGCTCCGTCCCCCTACTAAAGAAGGTGACCCTAGACTTACCACCAGGGTGAAGCCCCCTCTGTCTTGGCTGTGATAGCTTTATCCAGCACCTTCTGAGACAGTATTGACAAGACAAGGATTGGTAGATAGACATTTAGATTCAGGCTGGTTTTTGTCACATTGGAGACAAACAGTATAAGCTGTTTCATAAGCTGTATTCATAAGAACAGGTCCCTGAGCATCACCTCTCGGGGCAGCACAGCCGGGAGAAGCTGTTTTAATACAAACATTTCCACGTTATTTCTCCCCATATTTTGTGGCGTAAGCGTAAGATTGACCAGTATGATTTCATTTCTTTTTAAATATTTAATTAATTTATTTATCTGAGAGAGTGGGAAAGAGGAGAGAGTTAGAATGTGCGAGAGAGCCACATGCACGCCCGTGGTCTGCGTGTACGAGTCGGGCGTCCTCCAGGAGGGAGCGTGGCTTGGTTCTCTGTGGATGTGGAGTCTCCGGCAATGCCAGAAGCTTCTGTGAAGGAAAAGAAACGCAAGGCAGACCCGGTTTCCCACCCGCCCGCACACTGCCACGCTGCAGAGTCCACGCCGAGAGAATCTCCTGAGTTGGGGACAGTGGCGCCCCTTCCTGAAGGCCCAGGTTACCTGCTGCGAGCGACGTGTTCTCGGGGTGACATCCTCCTCCGTGCTCTGAGAGCCCTTCCTCCTTTCATGTGTGTGCGTTCACATGTGGGTACGCGTGTTCACATGTGGGTACGTGTACGTCTGCGCAGGCGCACACACACTCGTGCCCTGGCGTGCGCACCCGCGGTGCCCGAGGGCGGACCTCAGGAATCATCCTCAGCTGCTCTTCCTGGGCCTTCAGGAAGGGGGCGCCACTGTCCCCAACTCAGGAGATTCTCTCGGCGTGGACTCTGCAGCGTGGCAGTGTGCGGGCGGGTGGGAAACCGAGTCTCTGGTTAGGCAGAGCAGCCATCAGGGCTCGTCTAGCAGCCGGCTTGCTGGGGATCCCCAGGCTCGGGGTGGAGGGGGGGGCGTTGGGGAGCGCCCGACACCCAGCATTTTGACACGGAATCCAGGGCCTGAATTCAGGTCCTTTTGCTTGCGAGACAAAGTCTTACCCTCCAGCTCTAACCATCCTTAATGCCCATTAAAATGCGTGCGCCACTGAGCCGAGCGCCACTGGCAACTGGGGCCGCACGGGCAGGACCACCTGTGCCCCCGAGCTACCCACGTGCAGCTCAGAGGGGCTCCGAGCGGCCTCTTCGCGGGGCTCGCTTCGCGGGGGCTTCGCGGGGGCTTCGCGGGGCTCGCTTCGCGGGGGCTTCGCGGGGGCTTCGCGGGGGGGGGGGCAGGGCCCGTGACCAGCTGGGCGACTGCGTCACCTGAAAAGCCTCGGCAGCGTCGCCGGGAGCACAGGCGGGCACGGTCCAGAGACCGCAGAGCAGCGTCCACGAGATGCTCCCATCACCAGGCACCACCTTGACTTTCCCCACTGGGGCAGCTGTGGGAGGAGGGTGACCAGGCCGGGTGCTCAGGGACGGACACGGAGTGGAAGCTGCCGGGCCACGAAGCATCAGCCAGAGACAGGAGTCCACGCACGCCACACACGCAGAGACGAACATACACACACAAAAACACACACAAACACACAGAGACAAACACACATGGAGACAAACACACAGAGACAAACACACATGGAGACAAACACACACGTGCACACACATAGAGACACACACACATACACACATACACACACATACATTTATGCACATACACACAAGCGCACAAATACATATACACACAAGCACATGCATATATATACACATATGTATACCCAAGCACACATACATATGCACACATGCACACAGGCACACACGTGTGTTGGCTCAGGGAGACTAGGAGCTGGTGGTAAAGGGGCGACCGCTCATAAGACAGACGATGGGGTCCCGGGATGCTGGACCGCAGCCCTGGGAGGGCCTGAGCCTTCCTTTCCTTCCTCATTTTCTGTGGCTGCAGAGCTGAGAGAAAAGGGGCTGAGGCGCAAGTGGGGGACCCCTTGCCTCTCAAACAGAAGGACCTGAGTTCAGATCCCCAGAGCTCCTGTAAAAAAATGCCCTGCGCGTCATTCCAGTCCTGAAAGGCAGAGCCAGGGAACCCCCAGAGCAAGCTGCTGCCAGACGAGCCCCAAGGTCTGCTCTGGGTTTAATTAGAAACCCAGATTCACAGCAATAAGGTGGAAAAGTGTCGGAGGAGGGTTCCCACTGTCACCCGTGGGCTCCACAGACACACACCCCAGCGCACACCTGCACACATGCAGCCGTCCACGTCCAAATACATACAGGTACCCACAAGCGTTCATGCACCACACACACACACACACGTGCACACACGCGCACAGATGCACACATGTGCGCGCGCACACGCACACGCACATGCACATACACGCACGCACACACGTGCACACACACATGCACACACAAGCATGTACTCATTCATGTGTCCCATACACACATACATGAAAGAGGAAAGAGAAAAGATACAGAAAACGACTGGCAGAGTGAACAGGACCATGAGCTTCCTTTCTTTCCTTTGTAAGTAATCACTTCCTCATGAAAGGACCTGGCGGGCCACCAAGTCACCTGCCGGGTTTGGGGCTTTGTCTGAGAACTGCTCTGGGGAGGGCAAAGGAACTCTCTGGAATCCCTTTGTTGAAGCCCACGATTCACACCACACTGGGCTTTATGAATCTGACAGCTTCCTGGTGTAGATAAACTCCACAATTGCTTTGATAACAGACTCCCAGGAGTTTAGAAAGAAAAGGAAGAAAAGAAAAGAAAAAAGTTCCCGGAACAGCAAGATGCAAATTTTGGGAGAGGTGGGGGAGGGGGGCATGTTAGCAGTTTCCAATTTACTTGACTAAATGTAATAAAGATTTTCCTTGTGTCAAACACGCCCAGCAAAGAGTAAACCACATTGTCACGGAGCACAGAAAATTAGG
Source organism: Typhlomys cinereus (assembly GCA_023101885.1). NCBI lineage: Eukaryota > Metazoa > Chordata > Mammalia > Rodentia > Platacanthomyidae > Typhlomys > Typhlomys cinereus. The sequence continues at coordinate 194,164 of JALPQD010000728.1, forward strand.
TTACGCCAACTATGACTCTAGACAGATTGACAGGTCTGGAAATTGGAATTCAAATATGTAGAAGCAATAAAGCAGGTTCTGGAAGCCCAGGATGGCTCCGAAGGGCTTTTCAGCAAAGCTAACAGAATTACCAGGCAGGCAGCAGACGGATGCGGGAGAAGAGCAAGGGCCGAAGGATCTGTTTCCGAGGCCACGAGTGAGAGGCGTGCACGAGGGACCTGCAGGAGCAGCGGCGCTTCCGCGAGGAATGAGCGTCTCCCAGGAGGTTATTTCGGAGGGGCCCTGGATGCTCTTCGCGGAGGAATGCTGCGTGGGCCCCCAGAGACCTGGGTGATCACTCACTTCTGAGCCCTGTGACCCCAGGATTCCTGTTAGTCCCGTGGTCTGCGGTTCTTTCTTGGGAAGAGTAGAAAGCTTTTCTTCGTTGTATGATTAAGATGTTCCCAGAACCTTGCGGTTGGAGTCGGGTGGCTGAGACGTCAGCTTTAGGGCCCGGCAGTCTGCAGACAGTTAATCTGTCCTGAACTCAACACGGGCGACTCGATGACAGGAGGAGATGCTGCCAGCCCCGTGGTGTGGTCCCAGCCTCACTTCTGCCTCCCACCCTCAATACATAGGACTGGGGAGATGGATTAGGGATTAAAGCCCTTGCCTCACAACACTAAGGACCTGAGTTCAGATCCCCACATCCCATGTAAAAATGCCAGGTGGACGAGGCAGCAGCCTGTAATTCCATCCCTGGAAGGCAGAGCCTGGAAACCACGGAGCGAAGCAATAAGGAAGCAGAGCAATCCAGGATGATTCCCGCCTTTCCCTTGGACCTCCACAGGTGCACACATGCAGGTGTGTGCAAAAGTAAATAAAAAACAAATGCATCAAAAATCAAATTAACAATACAAAAAATGGGGCGACTTATTCACGCCAGACTGGAAAGAGGGAGATCAGGTGTCCAAGTCCGTCTCTGAGATTTGGAAGTGGTGATCAGCTTTAAACAGAGACGAGCGCTTTGAAGCTCTGCTCCAGCGCGGCTCTACCCACCGCCATCTCGTTGCCTGGCTCCGAGTCTCTCCTGCAAGGTGTTTGGACGGGTCACCAGCGCTGTGTGGCATCCCGCCCACCCCAGTTCCAATTTGAGGGGTCCATTGTTACAGCAGATTGATGGCTGAAGAGGGGAGAACGTTAAGTGCCTCTTTAGGATGTCTCATCCTTGCCAGGACGGGATGGTCTCAACCCCGGCAAACACGCAGCGTTTTGGTCTTTGCTTCTGATAGTGTTAACTGGTTTGCCACTTCTTTTTCCTTTTTCTTTTTTTTAAATCTGTAACTATCACAGTGTGAGCCATTTGGGAATGCATTTAAGTGAAGTTAACCATTTTGCCGTGAAAAGAATTAAGGAAAATTCTTTTCTTCTGATAGCATTAACTGGTCTTGCTATTTATTTATTTATTTAATCTCTAACTCTAGCAGGGTGGGACATTTGGGAATGAAGGTGAGTGAAACTACCCATTTTACTCTGAAAAAAAAAAATAGTAGAAGGAAAAATAATCTGAACCGAATGAAACAGATGACTCGTCACGGAGAACCGTCTCTCTGCAGCCTTCAGGCCACGGTCAGGAAGCCAGTGACCGCTCAGACGGGAAGCCAGCTGGGCTCTGTCCTTCCCTTCGCAGGGATGGAAGGGGGCTCTTCTGAGGCCAACCTGTCCCCGGTGTTTTTAATTCACGACCTCGGCCAGCCCAGCCTGGCTTTCAAAGCTCCACTCCAAGTCACACCCGGGGAGTCCCTTGTGATGCCAATGTGTGTAGAGAAGGAAGTTGCGGAGCACAGAAGCATCGCTGGGGAGTTGAACGTGTGTGCGGTGAAATGAGAGCTATTTGCTCTCAACGTAACGCAAGCACGGCGTGAGCAACACGGGGCCGCCGGCTCAGCGGGTCAAGGCGTCAGCTGACCTGCCCAGACCTGAGTCTGATTCCCTAGGAGACACAACCAGATGTGGTGATGGACATCCTTGCCCCAGGCGGTCCTGCGCTGACATGGGGGACGGAGCAAGAGGACTCTGGGAGCTTGGAGAGCAGCCGCCGCCTTCGACGCACACAGCAGTGGCCACCAGGGATCCACTTTCACAAGTAGAAGGCGAGGGCTGACTTGTACGCGCTGTGGTACACACACACACACACACACACACACACACACACACACACACACACAGAGTTTAAAAGTCTGAGTGTTCAAATCAGCTCGTTCATAGGTCTTGAGTAATTTTGGTATGTACAGCAAAGAGAGGGTCCAACTTTCCCTTTTCCCTTTTAATACTCGGTTATCTCAGAACCATTTCTTGGAAGGACACCTTTCTTCTCCTGTCTTAGCTTCCACAGTGGAAGTCATGTGACTGTTCATTTCAGGGCTCTCTCAATTCCGTTTGGTTGATCACCATGTCCATTCTTTTTTTTTTTAATTATTTATTCAACTGTGCGCATGTGCATGTGATGTGTGCGCGTGTGTGTGTGCCTGTGTATGTGTAGAACCATGGACGAATTCGGGAACCCCCATGGACGCCTCGACCTCCTTCTGCCCTGGGATTCACAGGCTCCGCCCTACCAGGACCAGAAGCGCAGGCCGCCCCTGCTTCCGCCTGGCGTCTATACGTGGGATCTGGTATCCGAACTCAGGACCTTCCGCCTGCAAGGCGGAGGCTTAACCCCTGAGCCACCTCTCCAGCCCACCATGTCCATTCTTAGCTGGTGACTTCACAATGGGGAAATGTGAGCTTTGTTTTCTTTCCAAGATCATTTTGGCTCTTTTGGCCCCTTGAAAGTTGGTAGGAATTTTGAGATTGGCTCGTTAATATCTAGGGGACACCTGGACTCAGCTTCCAAGTTAGACAATTTGTTACCCAGTGGTGGCTAGCTGCTGTAGAACAAATCCAGGGCTATCGGATAGAATCTTCCGAGATTCAGCCACACCAGCGATATTCCCTGCAAGCTGCAAGCTGCAAGCTGCAAGCTGCAGAGAAACACTGTTAGAAAAAGAGAAGGCGAGGTTCATGATGATACAAACGATGCTTGACTGGACCGGAGAGTGTGGGGTTGTGGTTTGGTCCAAAGGCGTGGGAGCCTTTAGGTAGGGGTGACAGCTTCGAGTAGGAAGAGGTGACCACCATGGCTGCAGGCTTGTGGTGCGTGGGGCGGGGGGAGGGGGGAGAACCGAGGAAATCCCTGCAGGAGATTTAACTTGCAGCCAGTGTGGTGGGAAGCTTTGCGTGACACCTCTGTCCTATGTTTCCTTATAAAAACACTGCAGCTTATTTGTGAGGCTTGGTCCATTCAGGATTCATCAGAAGAACTTGAAAGGAGATAGGAAGCGGCATGCGTTTACCCTCTTTGCAAGCGGTGTGAGCAGAACAGCCACACGTACGTGTCCTGTGCAGAACACAGGGCTCCCGTGTGCGTGAGCCTCATGTTATGCGTACTGTGGAAAGCACAGGGCTCCGATGTACATGAATCATATATATGTGCACTGTGCAGATCATGAGTTACACGCTATGTGTCTTGTGCATCACGGAAGGGACAGCATTGCCATTTGAATGTGCGAAGTGCCCCACAGGATCGTGGTTGAATACAAGGTTCCCTGTGGACTCTGGGACGTTCTGGAACCTTGGGGAGGTGGAGCCTTGATGGAGGAAGTAAGCTTGAAGGGCAGCTTTAGCCTGTATAGCTGGTCCTACTTCCTGTCCGAGCCCATCTCTCGCCCCCTGGCTGTGAGCAGGACGTCGCCACCCACTTCACCTTCCCACTGGCCTGCGTGGCTCCCCCGCCACAGAGACTGCGGCCTCCTCATGAGGGCGCCCTAGTCGTCACTCCCTTACATATTTGATTGCAGCAAAAGAAAAGCATCGAAGACACTCCCCATCTGCCAGGACTCTCACTCGTGTGCAACGACTCTCGGTTTGAGACAGTGCAGCTGAGGGGTGAAATGGGTATTTACGTGGCTAGTGGTCACAAGGAAGGGTTTTCTGGGGTCTGTGTGTGTCCAGGTTCTTGTGTTCGAGATTCAAAGATTGAAACTAGAACACGCGTAGAGACTTGAAGCAGAGTTACAGAGGAGAGAAAGAATGGAACTCGCAGATGTGAATCCACAAGAGAGCCCCCAAGAATTCACAGACTCCAGATGTGGAATCCATGAGGGTGAGAGAAAAGCCAGACAGCAACTATGGGCTTCAGATGTGGAATCCATGGCGCCAGGGAGACAAAGACGGCTGCCAGCGTCAGAGACATTTATAGTCTTGGGCAGGCCTGGGAAAGGTGGTTTTTCCTCACTGGTTAGCTCCAGTTTCTGCAAACCTGATTCTCTACATCTCATGGGTCTGTTTGTATTGGGATCCAGTCCAGTCACACTTGTGCCAGACCTTGCGGTCTAGAAACTTCTTTCAAGGAATTTATCTGCAATAGAGAGCTCATCTCCAAATCCTTTCACATTAACACCAGTTCCTACAGATTAATAGGGTGTGCTCTTTCAGGATAATCCCAGCAGTGGGGATGACCTTCGAAGACCTTCAAAGACGTTCCCAACATGGCTGCTCTAAAGCTGCATAACTGTAAATACCACTGGCCCTGCCATTTGGCTCACCTGCCCCTCATGGACTCCGTGTCTGTGAGCTCGTTCTTCTCTCTTCTGATAAGGTCTGCCTTGATCCTCTGCGCGTGTTCTGGTTTCAGTCTTCGACCCCCGAACACAAGAACCTGGACATAACCACCCCAACCCCCACCCCCCCACCCCCACTCCCCCCACCCCCCACCCCCGCAACATGGGAGCCCGGCCTACCCATGACTGACAGATCTTTGCAGACCTCTCCCAGGGGGCTCTGCAGCTTTCTCTGTGGTTCTGTCCAATAGATTCTGCTTGCTTAGTATTGTGGGGTCCAAAAATCCACCCAATGAAGCACTAGCTACAAGCTTGGTCAAAGCTCACAGACGCCCGGCTACAGGGGAGCCTTTCAGCTCCGACTGTAGAGAGAAGCCTTTCCTTCAGCTCCTTAAAAAATAGTCTAGCCTCATCTGTGGGAAACCCCAGAATATGGGTTTGAGGAGGTCATCCAAAGACTCACTGTAGACCAAAAGTTAAAATTAATAACTGAGAGGCTTTATGTGAGGGGGGGGAGAGAGAGAGAGAGAGAGAGAGAGAGAGAGAGAGAGAGAGAGAGAGAGAGAGAGACTGGTACCAGGGTTTACACGCACAGTGAGAGACTCTCACCCTAGAGCAAAATTCTCGAGGAAAATTACAACTCCACCCAAGCTCTTGCCGACCAATGATTGTAAAGGTCATGGAAAATTCCCCAGCTAAGCGACCCCCCACCCCAAGACCCCTTAAAAACCCCTTGCTCGAGTTGCTCGGGGCGCTTCAGTCTCTCTTGTGTGGAAGGTTACTGGAGCCGCCCGGCGCGTCGTTAAATAAAGCCTCTTGCTTTTGCAGCAAGAAGGGTCTTGGTGTCTCGTGTCTCCCGATGGCCTCGTTCCTGAGTAAAAGACTGGGGGTCTTTCACACACACACACACACACACACACATGCATGCATGCATACACACACACACACACGCACACACACACGGGCAGGGCTTCTACCCATGTGTCTTGTTTCTTAGCTCATTACTGAGACAAGTACCCGCCACATGCGCAGCCCCTGCCTGTGGCCTGCAAGGAAGAGGCGTGGTTTGGCATCTGGATGCAGCAGCGGGGAACTTCTGGCCCCTCAGAGGCTGTGGCTGTCAGCATCTGCCCCGGAAGTAATGTCTGCCCACTTCTCAGGGCTGCGCGTGGCTCACAGTCCTGTCTGGTGGGAGAGCGCGGGGCACGCTGACAGAACACAGAAATCTGTTGGTCTGTTTGTAATTTGGCAGTTAAAAGTGGAGTCTTCCCTCCCCGTCCAGCTCTCCTCCCCTGGACCAAGAAAACATTCTGGGTCTTCCGGTATCCCTTTCTTTGAGAACACCTCTCCCCTCACACCCCCAGAGAGTTACCAAAATAGAAGATCAAGCCATCTGATTAGAAACCTTTGTTTCCCAGAAGCCAACAGCGACTTGGCTGGGGAGGGAAGATGCTCAGACAGGCGCTGGAGGGCAGGGCTGGCTCCGGGTTCTTTTCCGTCTCTCTTTTGTCCTTCCTGTCTGCAGGTATTTGCATAATAACAGAGTCTTTGTTTTCCTGGAATTCAGGTTTCCTTTTCAGCCCTGGGCCCCGGGAGAATTGACACTTCTAGAATTGAGCTGCCAGGGTCCTTTGTGTGAACCCACTGCAGTGTCCCTGCCTGGAGCTGCTCTGGGCCCCACCTGGCTCAGAGCTCGGCCCCTCATCAGTGGGCTGCTCGCCTTCCTAGCGCCTGGGAGGCTGGGTGGGCGTTCGGAATAAAGGGAGAAGGGCTGACTTGCATGCCTACGTGAGCACAAACAGAAGACAGGTAGGGTAGGAACGGGATGCTGCAGACTGGGGTGTGTTCCGCGAGTGGGAGGTGGTCTCTGTGTTCTAAGTAACGCTGCTCATGACAGGCGAAGAGCCTCATTTTCCATGGGGTGGAAGAACTATTGGAAGCAAAGCTTTTAGCGGAGCTCACGGCTGCTGCCTCTGGAGGTTTTACCCGGGATCCCTCTGTCAAGCCCCGTTGACCACGCCTGGACCGACTCCATGACAAGACACAGCACATCTGAGCTCTTCTCTGCCAAGCGCTGTGTGGTCGGGAGCCACGCTGAACAGAAGCCACAGAGCCTGTGTCCTGCAAGCCGAGCCTAGTGACCCAGGTGGACGCTGGGCCACATTCGCTGACCACAGCACACAGCCAAGACGGCCTGAAGACAGTTCAGGATCCCACCTCATGAGGCATGTGGGCGCCTGAATTACACCCAAAATCTATTTTCGCCCCAATCCCCAGGTGAAGAATGGAGGCTGGAGCCTTCCCTAGGAAGATGGTCCTCAGACAGTTTTGGAGCAGCCATGCTGGGAAGGTCTTTAAGGGTCCTGAGGGTCACTCCCCCTGGAGTCACCCTGAAAGGACGCGCCCTGTTTTAATCCTCCACAGAAAAAAGGTTCCCAGCTTGCTCCAACCCTCTTCCTGAGTGGAGATGAGCTCTCCATTGCAGATAAGCTGAATTCCCAAAAGTACTGGACCAAGTCAGCCAGGAGGACCCCCCGGCTGGCTCCATAGGATGTGAACAGACCACGACCCCCCAGCTGGCCCCATAGGATGTGAACAGACCAGGACACCCCCCCCCCCCCCCGCTGGCCCCATAGGATATGAACAGACCAATGAGATGTCGAGGACCAAAAGCTCCAATCCGGTATGCAGAAACTGGAGCTGACCAAGGAGGAAGAGCTCCCCTGCCCCGCCCCCACCTGCCTACCCTTATAAATACCCCTGATGCCCACGGCCATCTTTGGTTCCCTTGCCCCTCATGGAATCCATGTTGGCGAGTTCCGTACTTTCTCTCCTCTAAACTCTGCCCTTAATCCTCACGTGTGTTCTGGCTTCCATCTTTGGCTCTCAAATGCAAGGACCTGGACACACACAGACCCCAGGGAAATGGCCACATTTCGTCAAGCACAGCCGGGGACATCAATCCCGTGACAGTCCTACAGGAAGCTGGCTCAGGACGGTTCATGGCGCCCGCTGGGGAGCGGAAGGGAGCGGGAGCCAGACTGGCCACAGGCACAGCTGGGGAGAGCTGGGCGCCATGAAGACGCTGGAGCGAGGGAGGCAGGGGCTGGACCCACCCGGCTACGCTTCCTGGAGACATCAGGATTGTGGGTCCTGGCTTGCGGCTCTGCCTCCGGTTTGACCCCCTCTCTTGCTGATTTTCAAAAAGAGCTCAAATTAATGGTGACAGACAGGAGAAAAAAATTATTCAATATGTTCATTTGGGGATGAGATAAACGCCATAATTCAGAGGTCTTTGTTAGGTTAGTGGGTGAAGGGAACGGGGAGTCACGCTGACCACGTGGGGGGCACCACGCGGAGGTCTGTGAAGCAAGACAAAATGGCAGGAGATTATTTAGAGCTGAGGGGCTGGTGGCCAAGGGAGCCACAGCTTCTCCTTGAGGTTGGAGAGCATTAGAACAGAAGAGGAGCTCAAGGTCAGAGAAGACAGGAGAGAGCGAGAAGAGAGGGGGCCTGGGTGGGGCCCCAACTTCTGTGATCTCAGATGTTGTTGCTAGAGAGCAAAGACGGCAGGGGTGAACTTTGTAAATGACACTGGCTAAAGTGAAGACTTCGCAGGGTGGCTGGTACATCCCTGATCTCTCTCTCTCTCTCTCTCTCTCTCTCTCTCTCGCTCTCTCTCTCGCTCTTTCTCTCTCTGTATGCTAGGGGTCCTTGGGGACTTCTGTGCTATCTCGCTGTGGTTGAGTCCCAGGGTGGGAGTTGGGGTGCTCCCTGCCTCTCAGAATCTCAGTCCCTTCTCCTCGGTGTCCCCGGGCACAGCAGGTCCCACTGAGGTCCCACTCTGCTCCTTCACCCGCTGCTAGAGGCTCGTCCTTGGTCCCCCAGCCAGGCCAGACAGCAACCAACCCGGCAGCCGTGGGGTCCAAAGGTTCCGAGGCTGGACTTCCTCATCGGTGAAGCAGTGAAGCGGCTCCCAGCATGCCCTGCAGGCTCTGGGGCTCTGTGTCCTTTAGGGGCTCATCTTCACAGCGGCCCCCCAGCTGATATCTGCGGCCAGCTGCTCAGAAGGGAGGTGTGCTCTGCCGAGACCTCCATGGCTCTGGGATCTGCCGGCCTCCTCCCTGCCTCACTAACTGCCTGTTAGAAAGAGAGAAGGCGGAGGGTCAGTGGTAATGGACCAAAGCAACAGGGGCCCCCGTCCTGGTGCAAGGGTGGGACAGCATTCAGATGGGCCTGGCAGCTGAAGGCAGGAAGAGCTGACCCCCTGGGCCACGGTGTGACTGGGGGTGGGGCGCGATCGCCGCAGGAAGCCCACTGGATAAAGGGGTGTCTAACCTTCGCAGCCTTCCTGATGTGAGGGGAAGCTTCGCATCACGTGACACAGATGTGCACATGGGGTTAGGGGGATTTCAACCTGGGCCGTTGCTGGAAGTGCCAGAGGGGCGACCCCAGCTTCCGTGAGGCCCACCCAGCTGGAAGAGCTTTGATCTGCCACCTCCTCCTCTGGGGTCCTGGTGGACTTGGGTCTCTCCACTGCTGGTTCCCTGCCCCTGGCTGCCTCTTCTTGGGTGGTCTTGGGTGTCTAAGTTCTCTCTGCTTCTCTCGGTTCCTTCTGTCTTTTCCTGTCTTCCCTTGGAGAACTCTGGAGCGTGATGATGGACCTTCATACTTTTGCTCCACACAGAGGATGAGGAGTGGGGTGTTATCCCCCCTGAAAACTACCCTGTGAGGCTCTTGAGCAGATGGATCCTTGGCTTGGATCTACATCCCATCAAAACCAGATTCCCTTTTGCAGCCGCCTCCCACCAGGTGATGTGCATCTCGTCTTCTTGGCGAAAATTAATTTCATTCCGATCCCCGTGCAAAGCAGGAGTCGTTTAGCATCTAATTCTCCCTCTTTCCGAACTTACATATTGCCATGTCTCTAACAGAACCATTTATTTTTAAATTTTTTCAGAAAGCCCTGCTCGATATAACAGACACGGAAGTTAATAAGACATAATCCTTCGGTGAGCTCGTGTTGTAATAGAGAGAAAGGCAATAAATACATAACCACAAAAATAATGATCTTGTTAATATTGCAAGAAGTGCCAGGAGGAATTTAACCCAGTGCGGGAGGCCAGGAACTGTCTGCTCTGGGAAGAACCGCAGGATTATGTTAAACGAGGGGCGTGAGCACTGGGGATGTGGTTCAGGGGACCGGGGTTTGCCTGGGGTGAACATAAGTTCCGAGAAAAGCAGGGACAATCCGCAACGCTGACTGACTCACTGACCAGAACCTCGGTGATCTGGAGGGTCGGAGTGTTGCAGATCCAAAGCCAGATTCTGTTGGGTCATCTTCAGCCCCACTTGCCACCCATTACCACCTCTGGATGTGACCTGTTGTTTTGGAGACTGTGGGGGGCATTCTTTGAAATGTCCAATCAGACCCTGGTTTCCACCAACCAAAAGGCTAAGAATATCGTCAGAGAACTTGGACGGTCTCCCCACTTTGCTGTAACCCCCAACCTGATGTTTCCACCAATGCATTTGAACAGTGCCTTGATTTGTGGTTTCCTCTGTTCTGAGCCTATACAACCTCAAAAAAAACAAAACAAAATAATTGGTTACAGTGGAACTCATGGTATCTGGGGCAACCTGGGTCTGTGTCCCAGACCACAGTTAGTTGCGTTTGGCACCAGAAGTCCCCTTTTCCCCTTGCAGCGAGAGCCGTGTCTTTTGCATGAACAGTGGCGCACACGACCCTGGATCCCAGCGCTAACCCCACATGGGAAACTTGGCATGAGATGGGAACCTCAAGGCACCCACTGACCCAGCCTCAGGAGTGAACCGCGGCGTAAGAAGGAGGTCTGGCATCCTGCATGTGGCTAGCCCCGGCGTCCTGCTGACCTCTAAGAGGCAGGCCTCTGGACGCACCACAGAGGATTACCCCGTTAAGGTTCGTCTCTGAGAGTAACTGTGGTGCTTTGATTGACCTAATGGAGTGGGAAGACCCGCCCACCGTGGATTTCCGGATGGTGGGGTCCAGTTCTGAATAAGATGAGGGTGAGCTGAGCAGACTCATCCTTTGCCTGTGGACACGAGCTGACCAGTGTCCTGGGCTTGCTGCTGTGGCTTCCTTGATAGGATGGATTGTGTCGTGCTGTAAGGATAAGCTGCCCCCTCAGGCTCATGTCTGCATCCTTAGCTGTCATGGTTTGAATGCGAGCTGTTCTCCACAGGTTCACGTGTTTGTATCCTTAGCTGGTGTCTCCATCCTTAGCTGATGTTCTCATCCTTAGCAGATGTTCTCATCCTTAGCTGATGTTCTCATCCTTAGCTGATGTTCTCATCCTTAGCTGATGTTCTCCGTCCTTAGCTGATGTTCTCATCCTTAGCTGATGTTCTCCGTCCTTTGCTGGTGTTCTCATCCTTAGCTGATGTTCTCATCCTTAGCTGATGTTCTCATCCTTAGCTGATGTTCTCATCCTTAGCTGGTGTTCTCATCCTTAGCTGATGTTCTCATCCTTAGCTGATGTTCTCCGTCCTTAGCTGATGTTCTCATTCTTAGCTGATGTTCTCATCCTTAGCTGATGTTCTCTGTCCTTAGCTGATGTTCTCCGTCCTTAGCTGATGTTCTCATCCTTAGCTGGTGTTCTCATCCTTAGCTGATGTTCTCATCCTTAGTTGATGTTCTCATCCTTAGCTGGTGTTGAGTCCTTAGCTGATGTTCTCCGTCCTTAGCTGGTGTTCTCCATCCTTAGCTGGTGTTCTGAGTCCTTAGCTGGTGTTCTCATCCTTAGCTGATGTTCTCATCCTTAGCTGGTGTTCTCCGTCCTTAGCTGGTGTTCTCATCCTTAGCTGGTGTTCTCCGTCCTTAGCTGATGTTCTCCGTCCTTAGCAGATGTTCTCATCCTTAGCTGATGTTCTCATCCTTAGCTGATGTTCTCATCCTTAGCTGATGTTCTCTGTCCTTAGCTGATGTTCTCCGTCCTTAGCTGATGTTCTCATCCTTAGCTGATGTTCTCCGTCCTTAGCTGATGTTCTCATCCTTAGCTGGTGTTCTCATCCTTAGCTGATGTTCTCATTCTTAGCTGGTGTTCTCATCCTTAGCTGATGTTCTCATCCTTAGCTGATGTTCTCATCCTTAGCTGGTGTTCTCCATCCTTAGCTGGTGTTCTGAGTCCTTAGCTGATGTTCTCATCCTTAGCTGATGTTCTCATCCTTAGCTGATGTTCTCATCCTTAGCTGGTGTTGAGTCCTTAGCTGATGTTCTCCGTCCTTAGCTGGTGTTCTCATCCTTAGCTGATGTTCTCATCCTTAGCTAATGTTCTCATCCTTAGCTGATGTTCTCCGTCCTTAGCTGATGTTCTCCGTCCTTAGCTGATGTTCTCCATCCTTAGCTGGTGTTCTGAGTCCTTAGCTGATGTTCTCCATCCTTAGCTGATGTTCTCCGTCCTTAGCTGATGTTCTCATCCTTAGCTGATGTTCTCCATCCTTAGCTGATGTTCTCATCCTTAGCTGATGTTCTCATCCTTAGCTGGTGTTCTCATCCTTAGCAGATGTTCTCATCCTTAGCTGATGTTCTCATCCTTAGCTGATGTTCTCATCCTTAGCTGATGTTCTCATCCTTAGCTGATGTTCTCCGTCCTTAGCTGATGTTCTCATCCTTAGCTGGTGTTCTCATCCTTAGCTGATGTTCTCATCCTTAGCTGATGTTCTCATCCTTGGCTGGTGTTGAGTCCTTAGCTGATGTTCTCCGTCCTTAGCTGGTGTTCTCCATCCTTAGCTGGTGTTCTGAGTCCTTAGCTGGTGTTCTCATCCTTAGCTGATGTTCTCATCCTTAGCTGGTGTTCTCCGTCCTTAGCTGGTGTTCTCATCCTTAGCTGATGTTAATGTTTGGGAAGCTCGTGGCAGCTTCAGGAGGTGAAGCCTGGCTGGAGATCGGCCTGTCCCAAGGGATGACCCCTGAGGTGATGAGCCCCGCCCTGCTTCCACTGTGGTCTGCTCTAGCAGTCTGCCGCTTGCTCGCGGCCTCCGCGATGTCTGCAGTGACTGGTGCTGCCCGCCATGCGTCTCCTGCCATAATGGATCCCTCTGGAACCACAAGCTGAATAAAGCCTCTTCTCCCCTTAGGTTGTTTAGTCCAGGTGTTGTCTCACAGCCACAGAAAGCGTAACTGCGATAGTCTGGAACCCGGGTCGTGAGCCACTGAGCCCTTCTTTCCCCGAGGAGGAGTCTGGGTCAGAGCGTGTCCAGCACTGTGGCGTGAAAGGGAAGCAGGTGTGTTTGGACTTGGTGGCCACCCAGAGGAGGAGGCTGGTGACAGGCAGAGGGTCTGGCCCCACGTCCTTGGTGATCCCTCATCACAAGCCTGGCGCCTGAAGGCCACTTGGAGACCGAGTGAGGATGGTCTGCGAGGTACTGGATGAACCCCAAAGCTGCTCTTCCCTCGGCCATGGAAGCGCATGCAGGAGGGATGATGGAACGGAGGAGGAGAGATCTTACATTCCTCGGGGTTGGGTAACGTTCAACCCATCACAACAAGATTCCAAACGCCAATGGAGGGAGAAATGTGCATTTAAAAATATGGGGATAAAAGGAATGAGCAGCTGGAGAGAAACTGAGTTTCTATGGAAACCCCTGAAATGTCTTCCACGGGCAGCAGAGCCAACTTCTCAAATGCCAAGGAGAGAGACAACATGGAGGGCATCCCGGGTGGGCTGTCTCATGGCGCCACGCGGGTGGGGAAGGAAAGGACTTCAAGTAGCCAGGGCCATAGTCATCTGGTATTTTTCTTCCACAGATTGTAGGGGAGTTGTACCCTCAACATACTCTCTCGTCTGTGGCCTGTTAGCTGCAAAGGCAAATAACAATTTCCCTTAAAGTGCAGTTAAAAGTTAAAGCAGCCCTAATTTTGCTTCTCTCGAGTTGGGGTCCTGTGGAGGGGTTGAGGGGGCTTCACCATGACCCTCCATTCAGCTTGGCTCCGCTGCTTGTAAAACTCACTGTACTTCCGGCTTCTTTCCCGGCTCGTCTTTGTTGGGAAGCAACACACTTTGATGATCCCTCCAACCCTGCGGTCAGCCGGTTATTGCTGAAATACTGGATCCCACCCTGTCACTAAGCAGTCTCTAGCCACAATCAAACGAGAGACTCGGGACTTTGGCCAAGTGCCCCCCTGAGTCCTGGCTGGTCAAATTCACTTCATTTCTTCAGCTTGCGGCCTCGGACTTCCTCGTCTATTCACATTTCCACAGCAGCTTGACTGGGTGGACAGGACGGGGTCATGGAAGTGACCCGTGAGGGGCTAAGAGAAGGTGGCCAGGTCAGCCCCAGTGCCACCAGGAATAGAAAGGGCGGTGGGGAGATGGCTCTGCCAGTGAGGTGCTACGATGTCCAGAACCCGCAACAGAGGTGGGGATGGTGGGCACACACGTGCATCCCGGTGCTGGGAGAGAGAGATGGCAGATCCCAGAGCCTCGCTGGAGGAGGAGTTAGTTTACCTGGCCAGCTCCAGCACACTCGGAGACCCCATCCCACCTAAGAAAAGACAGCACCTAATGATGTTCTCTGACTTCCTCACGCGTGTGCACACCCCACACATGAGCGAGCACAAACACGCCATAAAGGTTACTCTTAACCGTTGCTGTGAGACAGCACCCAGAATCAAACAACCTCAGGGAGAAAGGGAGATTTCTTCATTTTACAGTTCCAGAGGGAAGATGCAGTGTTTCGTGCGGAGGTGACAAGGCTGGGGCTGAACCCGGCCGGCTAAGTCACCCGGTCCACGTGGCTGGAGGGTTCCTGGGGTCTCTCTTCTTCCCAGTCTCCTGTTCTGTGGCTCCTTTATCTGTCCACTACTGGGAGGTTCCAATGAGATCTAGGGAGGTTCCAATCGGATCTAGGGCTGGTCTTTGTCTTGTCCAGATAATCTCTTCAGGTGGGCTCAGCTGATCTTAGTCAATGCCAGGTGTGTGAAGTTGACGCCCAGGATTAACTATCACACACACGCGCGCGCGCACACACACACACACACAAAAGGAACAAACAGAAGAGGAGGCCAGCCCTAGCGACCATCACCAGGGAAGGGTCTACATCTCCGCAGCTTGCCTGGAGCACAGCTCTCCCATGTCCCCTTGGGGAAGTGATGTTATAATCTCTTCATCAGACAGGAAGTGGGGTGAGGGGTCGTCCTTCCCTGTGTTCGCCCCTGACAGCACTAATTGCTTTGCCTGGACTTCTGGCTCTGATCCCCGTGTGGCTGTAGCTTATCTGACAGATCCATGCCCTCCGAGTAGGATGTACCACCCCATCTTGCCCACCCCTGAGCACCCCCACACCCTGCCTGCTTATTCCATTAGAACCCCCACAATGCACCGTGTTATCTGTGGTCCGGTGGAAGGCTGCCCAAGAATGTGAGGCCCGTGAGCCAGGCAGAGCTCTGGGTGCTACTGAACCAGCCGGGGGAAGGGGGAAGGGGGTGTAGTCATGGTGACCACGGGAGCACATCTGGCATTGGAGGTCTCACAGTTCTTGAAGAGCAGGGTCCAGCAATCTTCAGAGCTTACAGGAGCTTTCTAAAGGAGAGATCACTGATACAGTACCAGGAAAAAAATACACTAAAAGCAACAACTGGTGTTCCTTATGTATGCATGTATGCACGTATGTATGTTCCTATTCCAGGTACTACCGGTGGTGGGGGTGGGGGATGGGGAGAGACAATCCATATTCTCAAGGGGACAGGTGTCAGTTTGACAGTTGGGAACTGTCATGGTTAGGCACAGGTGTCAACTTGACTGTTTGAGCTCTGGGCACATTTGTGGAGAATTAGTAGTTAAGCCCAGAGGGAACCTGAAGAAGATGGTCTAGCTGATGGGGAAGGCCCAGCCCATGGTGGGTGGGATTAGGCCCTGGAATAAATCACAGAGAGCTGGTTGAGAGAGTTGGCATCCTTCTGTTCACTTGGCCAGACATGCTGGTCTGGCAAGTAAGGATCGTCCCTCTCTCAGCTGTTGTGTAGAGGTGGTGTGGCCAGTTCCCTGGGCCCTGGTGTTGGTGCTGCTCTCCCATCAAGCTGGACTGAGAGCTGTAACCGGACTGTCGTAAGGAAATAAACCCCTGGTTCCCTTAAGCTGTGTGATGGTGACTTATCAGCAACCACGCAGGCGACTGCGACAGGAACCACGCCTTTAGGACACTTATGAAGAATCGCTTGGCTAAAGCAAGCTGCCGCACAAGCCTATTACCTGAACGATGCGGGAAGACCCAGTTGCCGTGGGTGGATCCTTCTCTGGGCAGATGGGTAGGGTGGAGCGAGAACTGGTGGCAGACTGGCGAGCTGGTGGGCCAGTAAGCCGGCAGGACTCTAGGGTCCCTGGATCTCTGTCGGCTCTTCTGTGGGTCCGGGGTGACCAGCTGGGAATCTCCTGCCTTTGTGTTCTGTGACCTGAAACTGTAAGCTGGAATAATCAACGCCTGCTCCCCGACATATTCGGTGTCATGTATTCACTACCACGACAGAAGCACGAAGCAAAGACATCCTGACATCAGAAGAGGGGGGTTTGTGGAGCCGGGTCAGTAACGGAGCCACCGGGTCCAAGGTTCATGGACCTGACTGACACCTCCAGTTTCGCTCTCTTTGCCTCTGCGATGAACTGGAATGGAACTTGATGCACCCCTAGGGCTTTTCTCTTTCTGCTTACTGTAGACACCCCCATACCACACTCTGCACAGGCCCAGGGACTCTGAACCCCCCAAGGCCAGGAATTCCGACTTTCATTCTCCTCCCTCAGCCCCGGGATGGATGCCCTGCTTGGCTTCTTGATGGCAGCGAAGAGCTGGTACGATGGACGGATGGAAGGAAATAGGCTTGAATACATCTCTGCAGGGGGAGAGCGGGGGAGGCCAGGGGGGTCTAAAGCTCCTGGGGCTGCCAGGATCAAAGGCCCCCAGGCGGCTTCTGTGTCCTCCGTATTCTCTGTGCCCCCTGCGTGCCCCAGAATTGGATGGACTCATTCTCGAGCCGTAACTGATTCTAACTCTCCCAGCAACACTGTGGGAAGCAGGGCTGGGATGCGGAGGTTTTACCCCAGCATTTCCTTAATAGGATCCAGAAGAATTAACAATAATGGTTGTCGAGGTTGGAATGAAAGCTGTCCCTCCTCCCCCAGGGCGCATGTGTTTGCATCCTTAGCCCTTATTCCTGCCTGGAAAGGTCGAGGCACTTTGAAGGGGTGGAGCGTTGCACGTCCCAGGGGGCGGGTCTTGAGGTTTGGCCATCCAGCCCTGCTCTCTCTGCCTCCTGATGCTGTAGTGACCTGAACCAGCCCTGCGGCTGCCTCCAGCCACGCCTCCTGCTATGTGATTCCAACTGCAATGGACCATGTGCCTGACCGTTTTGCAGTGAGAAACTCCAGCAGCCAGTTCAGATCCAGACAGCGACGCTCCTGGGATAGGAGATCGATTGGTCTAGACTGTATGTGGAGGAGTGCGGGGGAGCGTGGCCACGTATGTAGTAGGGGGGACAGGAAGTGGGATGCCCTCCAGCAAGACAACCAGGGAGAGAATGAAAGTTAGTCCCATTCAGCTCAATGGTGCGCCCCCCAATAAAAGAGATGCGTCTATCTAGAACCTGTGAGTGTGTCTTGTTTGAAGAACTCCTGGCAGTTGGAATTAAGGATCCCCAAAATTCAGCTATTGGTCTCGTTGGGAAAGGGATAGGTACCCCGAGGTGCACCCCTAGAGGGAGGGGAGTGGTATTCGCCCACTAGGACCCGGGCAGGGGACACACAATCCTCCACTGTTGATACCTGGAATCTAGTTTCCAGTTCTGGAACTTTCCGTTGTGTCATTGGCTCTCCCCTAGGCTTGGAACCGCTGAGGTTTGCTCCGGACACCCAGCGTGGGCAGCTGTGCTCTGGGGTCCTGTGCCCTCGTCGGGTGATGGTCTGAAGCCCGCGCTGAGATTTTTATGTCTCTTAGCCAGCATTTGCTGCGCCCTCAAGCCGCGGAACCAGCTGTGTCCCCAGCCTGCTCGGATTCACGCCCTTTGCCAGACAATCTCGACCAGACTGAGTCCAAGCTGCGGGAGGGAGAGGAGAGGCCAAGGGACCAGGACACGGAGCGGGGCAGGCGCATGGGCAGCGGCCGTGATGCTCCTCTTCTGTCCGCGTGGCTCCCTGAATCAGAACCTCCAGACACTGGAGGACGGGGCTCTGTCGGGGGCCACATTCTGGTGCCAGGTGCGAGGATTGTGTGGGTCGATCCACAGGCTTGAGCGTGAGACGCGGCAGTCAGGACCCTGGCTGGGGGGCGAGGGCCTGGGGGGCGTCGGGGCTGGGGGGGGGGCGAAGGCCTGGGAGAGGGGCGTCAGGACGGTGCCTGCTTTTTCTTCTCCAATTCTTCTGCTTTTCTCTAAGAACAGGCCGCTCATCAAGCTAATTCTTACAAGTGTGTCATTTTTCCAGCCCATTAGCAACATTTGTTTTCCTTTTCTCAGGCCACAATAGCTGCGGCAGAAGCAGCTCGTGCAAACCAGCCGGGAAGCCGGCCAGGTGTCGAGCATCCAGCCTAACTAAGGCGCTGCCATGACAGTTTTTTTTTTGTTTTGTTTTGTTTTGCTAAGATGGGTGTGGTGGGGGATGCAGTAAAGATGGATTTTCAGAAAAGATGGAGCCAGAACCTTCAGGGTGATGTAGTGGCTTCTAGGAATGAGACAAGAAAGTTATTTGGTTGTTTTAGATTCAAAGAAGGAAGGAAGGAAGGAAGGAAGGAAGGAAGGAAGGAAGGAAGGAAGGAAGGAAGGAAGGAAGGAAGGAAGGAAGGAAGGAAGGAAGGGAGAGGGAGGGAGAAGGAAGGGAGAAAGGAAGGGAGAAAGGAAGGAGGCAGGGAAGGAAGGAGGCAGGGAAGGAAGGAGGCAGGGAAGGAAGGAGAAAGGAAGGAGGCAGGGAAGGAAGGAAGGAGGGAGGGAAGGAGGGAGGAGGGAAGGAACGGAGGGAGGGAGGGAAGGAAGGACGGAAGGAAGGAATGAGGGAAGGAAGGAGGGAAGGAAAGAAGGAGGGAAGGAAGGAGGGAAGGAGGGAGGGAAGGAAGAGAGGGAGGGAGGGAAGGAGCGAAGGAGGAAGGATGAGACAAAGGAGCAGCTTCCCTTCCCTTTTTCTTTCCCTCTTCCTTTCTTCTCCCTTCCTCCATTCTTCTTTTCCTCCCTTCCTTCTTTCTTTCCTCCCTCCTTTTCTCTCTTCTTCCGTTCCTTGTTTTTCTGTACTCCTTCCTTCCTTCCTTCCCTCTTCTCTTCCTCCCTTCCCTTTCCTCCCTTTCCTCTTCTTACTTCTTTTCCCTTCCTTCCTCGCTTCCTCTTCCCCTCCTTCCCTCACTCCCTGCTTGCCCCTTCCCCTTCCTTTCATTTTGCTGAAGGAGAAACTACCACGACTAAGCCAACGCTTCTCAACTATATCCAAACCCAGCACCCTTCGCCTGTCCTGAGCGTGAGTGGGAGCCCCGCGCTGTCACCTGCAGAGAGCGTCCCTTGAGACTTAGAAAGGAAGGCAGACATGGAGGCTGCAGCGGTGAGCTGGGAACCAGGGAGGTGGGGGTCGAGGATCGGGAATTTGAGGCCAGCCCAAGCTACCTGGTGAGACTTCTAAAAATAAACAGACAAACGTTTTATAGACAAAGCAGAGACGACCAGAGCAAAGCATTTCCTTTTGGGGTGTGCGCCCCGTGACGCTGCTTGGAGCGATGGTCGCCTGCACAGTAGCCAAGTCCCTGGGGGGCGTTCAGCCGGGGCCTGCGCCCTCCTCTGCCTCCCGCTCTGCCCACCCTCCCCCCAGCGCCCCGGCTGTCCTTTCCCGCTTGTCCTTTACAAAGTAGATTTTCTGTGTGCTTGTCTTCGTCTTGCTGTTTCCCGCCTTGCTACAAGGCAGGGGATGGCTTTGAACTCCCGGCCCTCCTGCTTCTCCTCCAAGTGCTGGCTTGGGGGCGTGCACCACCATGCTCCCAAATGCAGCTGTTATAATTGTTATTAGAGGCAGCAAAAAAAACGTGCAGTCCGTTTTCAAAGCAGCTTGATGACTGCTGTGATTTGCCTGCCATTTCAATAAGAAGAAGCTCTTGGCCGAGGCCTGAGGAGGCCCCAGGCCTCTCTGGTGATAAGTTCCTCTGGCCATAGGATGCCTGACTCACTGATGGCTGGTTTCCTGTGTGAGCCCCCGGGGAAGACATGGGGGGGCTGTTGACCCCAGATGAGTCAGCAAACCTCTCGGAGCCCCTGTGGGTTTCTGGATGCTGAAGTCTGGCTTGGGGGGGGGTGCGAAGGGTTTCAGGGCTCAGGACTCTGCGGCCCATGACTTGAGGTGGTCCCCGCGCCGCTGTGGATAAAGACCTTCTTCCACGTAACACACGCCAGCTCCCGGCTGGGGAGCACCAAGGTCTCTGCAGTCCCCCCTTCCTTGGCTCTCTCCCCGGGACTTAATGCTATCGCGGCTCCAGGCAGAGAGGGCTGCGCTCAGGTAGCCATGGCAACCAACTGAGCGGCACTAGGTCTGTGGTGATGCTTGTGAAGAGCTGTTAATACTGACGGGTCCTAGCAGGTGGAGGGCAGGAGGCCACAGGACCGAGCCCCACCTGGGATTCCAGTCATGACCCCTTCGCGCCCAGCCCCAGCCGCAGCGATCTTGGGGGGCACCAGTGTACACGGGGGATGACTGCAAGCCGGGTTCCGTGAGATCGTCATCCGTGATAGAAACGTCATTTGTGATGGAGCTTGCCATCCACGATGGGTGGGGCTCGGCAGGGATGCAGCTTCGGGGGTGATCTACAGATCTACAGAAAATCCCTCACATTCCCTGTGACCTCATTGCTCGGCCAAGCTGCGCTGTGCTGCAATCCTTACTAAGGTCTGTCGTCCATGACCTGTGGGGGCGAAGGGCTGTGTGTCCACATGTGTCACACGTGGGGTCCACGGATGGGCCACGTGGGTGGGAAAGTGCCGACACGCCACGTGGTCTTCACATCATGCGATTCCAGGTGTGAGGTTCTGGACGTTTCGTCCGAGCTTGCGTCCTTTGAGGGGGTTACGTTAACGAGCTCGCGCCGGGGGTGCGGGACTCCCCATCCATCCTGCTAATTGCTCTCACGGTTCTGGACTCCCAAGCTTTGAAGCCGCTGAACTCAGAAGGCCGGGGACAGGCAGGAGGGGGGACCACCGCTGCGCTGGGGGGCTGGCCTTTCCCAGCGGGCACTTTGCTCCTGTCAGACTCCCGTGTGAGCAGGGAAAGGTCACCCACCCCCTTCCGGAGTCTGGGCCACACAGGCTTGTTCTGGTTGTAAATCATAACAGAACACGTGCGCCTCTGATTTCCCACAGCCGTTTGTGAATGTGCAGATGGGCCGATAGTCCATTAGAAGCCGCGTCTAGACAGCAACCGCACTTCCTGGACCCCGCTTCACCTGCTTTTCCTTTCTTGGCCCCCGTGCAGTGAGCCACTGGGCGCCTTTTAAAGCAAACCATCCAGCGAATTGCTCTGTCCGCTAGCAGCGGTGCCAGCCGCTCCTGGCTCTCTCTCTCTCTCTCTCTCTCTCTCTCTCTTTCTATCTCTCTCTCTCTCTCTCTCTCTCTCTCTCTCTCTCTCTCCTTTGTGGGTCCCTCCCACTCTGCTAACATCCCAGAGAGCCTTCCGCCTCTCCTCCGCAGCTGGGGAAGCGGCTGAACCTGGGGCTTGTGCTGGGGCTTGATGGGCTCCCTGCGAATGAGTGGGTGTCGCTTTTGAGATTTCTTTGCCACCCTGGGTTCCTTGAAGTATTATTTCAAAAAGCCCCTGCGATGGGGCCTTCGGATCTGTTTTTTTTTTTTCTTTCTTTTCTTTTAACTAAAAGACAAAAGAAGAAAGAGCCCCACGCGTTTTCCTGGAGTGGAAGGAAGCAAGGCGCGGGGGCGTTGCTGGGCTGAGACCCTGGCTTGGGCTGTTTACCCACGATGCCTTCCTGAACCCCCTGGGGAGACCTCACAGCGCCCAGGAAGAGTTGCTCATGGGTCTTTGATGTTAGGGTGCCATAAATGCTTGGGATTTGATCTCCTGATACTCCACAAACTGCAGTTCTAATGGAGAAGAACTGCAATTAGCGAGCATGCAAACAAACAAACAAACAAACGTACAAAAATGATCTGGACGGGGAGTGTCCCTTTAGGTCAGGCCCTGCGGTCCAGCTGCGTGTCCCTGTTTGATAGCTGGGTGCAAAGAGCTTGGAGACGTCACGGTGGGTGCCCACACCCCAGGCACAGGGGGGTCATTGGCGGAGACGATCCCACCCCAGGTCTCTGTAACTTTACCCCTCTGAGAGAAACAGCCGCCGTCTTTGTCCGTCCAGCCATAGCGCTTCGCAAGAGGTCACCATCCGCCGGCGGACTGTGGGGGCTCAGTGCGCACGATCTGCATTGAGCTTCACAGCTTGGGCCTTTCCACGCCACCCTTTGTCACCTCACTTGATCAATGGGGGAAAAAACTTTCTCCTCAGTGACGGGCTCCTTGTCCCTCAGCTGCGCGTAACAACCAAATGCCACGGCAGGTATTTGAAAGTATAGGACAAAAAATCTATTTAAAACAGAATCAATGTGCAAATTAGTGTCTCATCTATTAGCATACCTTATGTGTAGCTGTGGATTTGTGTTTCAGAAAGTTCTTTTGAAATGTCAGGTTCCTGACTCCCACTCCCCCCATAATAAGGAGGAGCGTCTGCCAACCTCGCTGAACCAGCGAAGGGAACTAGGGTGTGTGTGACCACCGTGGAGACTGGAGAATGTGTCTCAGCCTCTCCCAGTGTGCGGCTGTGTCCCTGGGGCTCTGCCCAGGCCGAGGGTTGGTGACATGCAGAACTCGCTTTCTCTAAAGGACCTTGGACTCTGAGGAATGGTGTCCACGACATGGGATCCAGTCACGGTGGGAAGCTAAAGATGCTGGTGGATTGTCAGAGGACCCCAAGAAATAACACGGGAGACCTCAGGGTAGATGAGGAGCCCACCTCCTTTACTCATTTCCTGTCCACACACAGGAACCCGTGCACAGTAGGCTCAAGCACATGTACACACATGTGTGCAGGTGTCAGTGCAGTGAGTGAGAACCAGTCAACACACTGTGTGCACAGTTCATGAGGACACACTGTGTGCACAGTTCATGAGGACACACTGTGTGCACAGTTCATGAGGACACACTGTGTGCACAGTTCATGAGGACACACTGTGTGCACAGTTCATGAGTACACACTGGGTGCACAGTTCATGAGGACACACTGTGTGCACAGTTCATGAGGACACACTGGGTGCACAGTTCATGAGGACACACTGTGTGCACAGTTCATGAGGACACACTGGGTGCACAGTTCATGATGACAAGTCAAGTCCCAGATTCTCACACTAGTCACTGTCCCGGGGGAAAAAGCAGGAATGAGCCCTTTGCAGGACGTTGTGTTTTAATGTGTGTGTGTGTGTGTGTGTGTGTGTATACACCTGCATCCACATTATACAGAAGTCCACTGTAGATATCTCTTCTCAGGCATCCTATACCTTACTTTTAAACTTTTTTTAAAAATTAATTTATTCATTCATTTACTTGCCTATGTGATGTATAGAGTGTGTGCTTATTCATGTGTGGTGTGTGGGTTCATGTGTGTGCATGTGCTTGTTCATATGTGTGTGCATGGTTTCATGTGCATGCTTGTTCATGTGTGCGTGGGTTCATGTGTGTGTGGGTTCATGTATGTGCTTGTTCATATGTGCCTGGGTTCATGTGTGTGCTTGTTCATGTGTATGTGGGTTCATGAGTGCTTCTTCATGTGTGCGCTTGGTCATGTGTGTGCACACATGTGGAGCCTGGTGTCGACCTCTGTGTCTTCCTCAGTCTCTCTCCACTTTGTTTATGGAGATGACAGCTCTCGTTTGAGCCTGAGCTCGATGATGGGCTGGTCTAGGTGGCAAGATCGCCCTCCGGATCCCACGTGTCACCTCTCCTAGGGTCCCGGACGCTGCTGCTCCTGCCTGGCATTCTCCCGGGGATCTGAACTCTGGTCTCACACTTGCGTGCCAGTCGCTTTGACCTGACCGCTCCGCAGTCAACATGTATCTGTTTCTGAGTCAGGGTTTGTCTCTTCAACCCGCGGCTTGCTGACTGGCCATCTCTTGACCCCGGTCCTCCTGTCTGTCCTCCCACTGCTGGGATTGCACGTGTGTGCCGCCCACCCAGCCTTTCTAGAGGGTCCTGGGGAGTCCTCATGAGCCTGCTGAGCTGCCCTCCCAGCCGCAAAGTACCCTCCTTCTCGAGTACAGACTCACCAGCTGCAGATGGTGGCACACAGGGCAATCTCTGTCTTCATTTAAATCTCTCATTGATCGGCGCCTTTACTCTTTGTGAAGAACAGGCCGCTCTGGTCTGTCAGCATAGGAGAAACCGACTCTGTCTCTCTGTGTCTTTAAGTAATTAATTTTTCCCCTAAAACCTGGCATCGGCGTGGTGGAGATCTTGGGGTGTCTGGTTTCTGTTCTTTCTGGTTCCAGCACAATTAACTTTTCTCATTATATTTTCATTTTTAAAAGTCACAGCGATTGTGATAATGATGTCCCAAATACATGTGGAAATGTACAGTGTGACATAATAAAAATATGAACAATGTAATTTCCCAACCACGTTCTGTCAGTGTGAACCATTGCTGAGGAATGGGGGGTACAGAGGAGTGACTCAGGGTGGGGGGCTTGTGCTGTCTCTTTACTCGGACATTCTCTGAGCCGAGTCCCCGCAGCTTGGATTCTAAGGGGTGGAAATGGTTATGATCAGGTTGACCAGATGCCTGGGAGCAGTGGTGGGCTGTCCCAATCATCTGGCCTGAGGTAGGACCCCTCCCCCCAGGCCTTCTGCTCATTCCCTCCCCTGCCTCAGTGTCTCTCCCTGGAAAGGACGATGTCAAACATCACAGGAACACTTGGTCACAGAACCTGAGGGCTCAGGGCGCAAAGAGCTCTGTGAGATCAAGGTATTATTAGAAGGTGGAATTCTCGCCGAGAAGGAACATTCTCGCTTGCTTCACACGCACGCCAAGGTGTAGAATACAAGAACCTTCCTGACCCAGTGTGACCCAAGGCAGGATCTTCCCTCATCTCTGTCCTCTGCCCCCCGACCCCTCCCTTCTTTCCCTCTCTTCCTACCCACCTGGCCCTCTCAGGGGTCTCAGCCCATTCTCGGAATTCTCTTTACGATTGTTTTTCTCCATCACAAACTTTGTGAAGCGTTTAGCACGCACATCCTTAATACCATTTTGCCACGTGAAACGCCAGTGACACAAGAGTGAAGGAGCTGGACGTTGCTCCCGCAGGCGAAAGAAGCACCAGAGAGCTGGAGACGGCTCAGGGGTTAGACCCCTTGCCTCACAAGCCAAAGGGCCTGAGTGTGGACCCCAGACCCCATGTATGTACTGGGCCGGTGTGGGCGGCCTGCAGTTCCGGCCCTGGAAGGCAGAGCCGGAGAATCCTCAGAGCAAGTTGGCTCATTAGACTGGTGCTAATGGCGGCTCTGGTTCAATTAGAGACCCAGGTTCACAATGAGAAGGTGAAAAAATGATCGAGGATGATTCTCGATGTCACCCTTGGGGCCGCACAGATGCACACACTCAGGCGCACTGGTGTACATTCACCCGCACCCACGCACACACTGCTCACATGCACGCACACACATGCACGCACGCACACACATGCACACTCAAATGCACATGCACACGCATGCACGCACACATGCACATGCATACTCACACGCACACGCACGCGCACGCACACATGCACTCCAAACCTGTCCCACGCAGGGATTGTTACAAACGCAGATCCTCGCTGTGGCTCAGAAGATGAATCTGGAATTCCGCCTTTTCAGAGGAGCTGGAGTCAGCCCCTTTTTGAAGGGAAACTGGGTTTTATGTGTTACATCCAACGTCGTGGGGTCCCCAACTGCGGTTGCCGGGCCCCTTGTCGGAGCCAGGATGAGATCTTGCAGAAATTCCTCTTCCGTGCCGCGTAAGAGCCAAGGAAGAATTGCTACATCCCCCTCTCCACCAGCCCCATCCCATGGGTTCGACGCAAACGGGAAACATGGCCTCAGCCAAAATCCACCCACGGCGTTACTGTTTTCTAGAAGCTTCCACAAGGCCAGCAAGCCAGCAGGAATAGGGAGGAGTATATTTTTTAAATAACAACCTGCCACGAGTGTATTTTCTGACCAGTGCTAGGATTTTCTCAGACAAACTTTCACGATGTTGCGTCTATAATCGGCCTCTTCTTGGTGTGAGTTTTTAAAATGCAATGGTCAAAGTGCCTCATCAAATTCAAGGGTGGGAAAGAGCCAGGGAGGAAATGCAGGCACCACGCCCACCAGAGTGTTCTCCACCCAGGTCAGCACGCGTGCCCAGGAAACAGGCCACTCGCTGCCAGGGTCTCCTTTCCCGCCCCCCTCAAGCCGTCTTCGCTGTGCTATTGGAATCAGAACCGGAGCGTACAAGCGAATCAGAGGTGGGAACCACAGTCCCTCCAAGCGAGGGCCACCGCCGGTGCCTCTACGGGCTCAGCAGCGCCCCTGGAGTCCTTCGGCCAAAAGGGTTTATTTATGGGGTACAAGGCTTCAGCTCCTGGAGGTCCCTGTGGGGTTAGCGGTCTGTCAGGACTTAACCCCTGATGGATGGGGGAGAGGCTTGCGAAGCCTCGTAGCACTTTCTACCTTCCAGCCGGCCATTGCTGGGCCCGCCGGAATGTTCCAGCAGCCCCTGTCGATGGCGAGGCAGTCCTGCTCTTTGTCTTTCTACTGAAGCGGATTTCTTCCCCGGTGTTTGGTTCTGAAGCCGAAGAACATGTGGGGCGGGCAGAGCAAGATCTATTGATTGACAGTGAGGGAAAGAGGAACTCGTGGGCCCTTGGGGGTCGTCTGCGAAGAGACACATACTTGTTTTTTCTTTATGGTCACTGCAGTGGCAGGGTGGGGTGGAGGGAGGGGCTTTAAATAGCTTCCTCCATGTGCAGAATAGATCGCTAATGGGTACAGTTTTTATTGAGTGTGTGTGTGTGTGTGTGTGTGTGTGTGTGTGTGTGTGTGTGTGTCAGAAGGCACTGTGTGTCCCTGAGGAGGCCCAAGGGGGACTTCAGGAATCATCCTGGATTGCTTCTACCTCCTTGCTTTGCTCTGGAGTTCCCCAGGCTCTGAGTCGGGGTTCTGACAAACCGAGGCGGGCTTAGAAAAGGTGGCTTTTCCTTATCAGTTAGTTTCAGTTTCTTTAAATCTGACTGGGGCTTCGGAACTCTTCATGTCGGGAGGTCTCGACACTTGGTGAGTGAGCTGCTTCTCTGCAGATCAAGGAATTGGCCCCCTACCCAGATCTAGAACAGGTTTCTGGAATTGGTGATCTCATCTCTTCTATGGGGGTCTGGTCGGTTCTTGCAGGATATTCCCAGCAGTGTGTGTAGGGGGAGCTGGGCGTGGGGGGACTTCAGGGACCCTCCCAGCCTGACACTCTGCTCCACTGCCTACAGGACATTCTGACTCTGTGAACCCCGAGTACCACCCCAGAGATGGCCGACAGGAAGAAAGCAAGACCCTCCAGCTCCTGGCGGGGCGCAAGCACTCATGGCAGCTATCTTAAATGGAGGGGGGGGTGGGGGGTGGGGGGGTGGAGGTCAGCAGGGGGCAGCAGTTGGGAGCAACTCAAAGACTGGCTGGAAGTCGGTGGAGCCTGAGATAAGGAGAAGCTGACCCGGAGACTTGCAAAATGCAGGTTTCAGCAGTGCTCGGGGCCAGGGAGCCTCGTGGAGCCTCAAGGTGGGAGCGCGTTAGGATGGAAGATGGAGCTGAAGGTCAGCCAGGACAAGAGCGTGGCC
Source organism: Typhlomys cinereus (assembly GCA_023101885.1). Classification (NCBI taxonomy): domain Eukaryota; kingdom Metazoa; phylum Chordata; class Mammalia; order Rodentia; family Platacanthomyidae; genus Typhlomys; species Typhlomys cinereus. The sequence continues at coordinate 221,680 of JALPQD010000728.1, forward strand.
AGGACAGTGTGGCTGGAGGGCTCAGAAGACCCAGAGGGGAGAGGAGCAGGCATGAGAGATGTTATGGCCCTGGCAGGCTCGGTGGTCTCGGCTGGCTCCCTCTGTGCCCTCATTTCCGGACCGTGAAATGAGCAGTGAATCGCTCCTCTCCCGCAGGTTTCTGGGGAAGGGAAGTCGAGCAATTAGCCCAGTTCCTGTCCTGTCCGGAGCATCCTGGTGTGGCTGGCTTAGCCCAGATCTCGCGCGCTGTGCGTTCTGTGTCAGCTGGGCGTCTCCTTAGGACGTGTTCATGTATGAACGCAAGGGGTCTCGTCCTCCCCTCCTCCCCCTCTCCTGGACGCTGTCCCTGGACGCCCGGCGCATTCTGCTTCCCTTCCAGAACCCTCTGCTGTCACGACTTCTGTCGTTTCTCTAGTTTGAGGGGAGGGGATGCGATGCTTGTCTTTCTGTGTCTGCCTTGCTTTGTTCTTCAGTGACACTCCTTGGTGTGCAAATGACAAGCTTGCTCAGCACCTCATGCCTGAGTAAAGCTCCATGTTTGGGGTCCACTTTCAGCGTCCCATCGTGCACAGACGGGCATGTCGGCGGTGCCCTGTCCTGTCAGTCATGCCCAGTGCAGCAATGAACTTGGATGGAAGGATCTCTGCAGTGTGCTGACGAATCCTTCGGGTACAAGCTCGGGAGTGGAGTATGTCAGTCATGAGGTAGTTCTGTCATCGATCTGTGGAGGACTCTAACACCTGTGTCCACGGTGATCACGCCAGTGCACACTCACACCAGCTCACGCCCGCACCACGCACACCCTCACTCACACCACACCCGCAGGGTAGGTAAGCTCTCTGTCACACCTGCTCCAGCACTGGGCACCATTCGCACTCTCATCCACAGTTGATCTGACTCAGGCGAGATGAATTTCAAATCAGTTTTATTGACAATCCTCGATGGCTAAGGATGATGACATCTCTTCCCATGATTCCCTGCCTGGTCTTTTTACTTCTTCTTTGGAAAATTGTCTACTCAATTCATTATTGATTTGTGGATATTTCTGGTGCTTAAGTGTATGAGTTCTTCGTCTATCCATTTTGTATGGGCTGCACGCAAGTGTGGATGTATGTTTTGCGTGTAGGTGGGTGTACATGCATGTGAAGGAGTGTACCGTGGAGGCCTGAGGATGATAGCGGGAATCATCCTTGACTGGTTTTCCACCTTATTATTTTGAGGCTGAGTCTCTAACTAAACGTAGAGCTTTTCCACAGAGCTACTACAGCCAGGAGCTCGCTCTGGGAGCTCCAGGTGCTGCTTTCCACGGCTGGAATTACAGGGACCTGGGGATCCAAATTCCAACTTGCTTTCTTTTTTCTTTTGTTTTCCTGTCTTTTCTTTTCCTATCTTTCTTTTCCTTCTTTCCTTCCTTCCTTTCTTCCCTCCTTCCTTCTTTCCTTCCTCCCTCCCTTCCTCCCTCCCTTCCTTCCTTTCTCCCTCCCTTCCTTCCTTCTCCCTCCTTCTCTCCCTCCCTCCCTCCTTCCCTTCCTTTCTCCCTCCCTCCCTCCTTCCCTTCCTTTCTCCCTCCTTCTCTCCCTCCCTCCTTCTCTCTCTCCCTCCTTCTCTCCCTCCCTCCCTCCTTCCCTTCCTTTCTCCCTCCTTCCTTCCTCCTTCTCTGTCTCTCTGTCTCTCTCTCTCTTTCCCCTTTAACCACTGAGCCATTTCCCCATTCCATGTCCTTCCCACCTCCTGAATAGTAATCAACCCTCTGTCAGATGAATAGTTGGAGAAAATTTTCCTGCAGTCTGTATTCTGTTCGTTGACACTTTCACACTGAATTGGGTCCGACTGTCCTTAAGTCCATGCAATCATGCATACATACTTGTTTACATGCCTGCATACACTCTTGCATGTATACTTGCATGCACACCCGCATGCATAGGCCAAGCCTGTGAGAACACTTGTGGTTTCTACTTGAGCTCTCCTTGCAGAGGTTTCTGTTTCCCTTCACATGTCATGTGATCTCCTCATCCAGTTTCTCTTTCATATTTCATGTTGTCTCTCTTAGTTTATTCAGCCCTTCTTTTACATTTCTTCATCTTTTAATTGATCTCCGAAAAGGCGGAGGCAGGGGCAGAGGGATAAGGAAGACCTCCTGCGCTGTGTGGTTGTAGCCACCAGCGCCAGGAGCCAGGCAGGCACTGAGCTGTCCTGCGTGATGGATGAGAGCTGCGCACGGGCCAGGGGTCCCGTTCAGTGACCCTGAGGTTTTTGCTGAAAAGAAGCCAGGTGTGAAATGCGGGTTCGTTAGTGAGCTGCACCCACAAAATGCTGGCACCCTCCTTGCTCCAGAAAGTCTGCCCTGTCCACTCTACACACGCTTGAGCGAGCGAGTCCTGTGCTTCACGGACTGTCTGGATGTGTCCAAGCCGCTGTCTCCGGCTGACCTCGAGCTAAGAGAGACTCTCGTCCTTCTGCCTCCTCGGAGCTGCACCTGGCCTTGCAATGGAGCTTCTCCCTCCTGGGACGAGGCGGGCAGGGAGCAGGAAACCTGGCCCCTGGCTCCTGCTCTTGGCACTCGCCATCAGCTCAAGACGAAAGCAGGCTTTGGGTATGATTAAAAAAATCTCTCCTGGTGGCGGCTGATCGCAAGTTGGTGCCAAGGGTGCGAAGGTTCACGGATACACTTGGCACAATGCCAGGCACAGAGTATATTAGGTTTTTTTCTCACTGTTGTGACAAAAATGGCTGACAAAAGTGATGTGGAGGAGAAAGGATTCGCCCTGATTCATGCATGCACACACGTGTACTTACATAAACATGTGCACACATATGCACTTGTGTAAACACACATACACTTTTACAAACACATGCACACCTGTGCAAACACATGTGCACATACACACGTACACTTGTACAAATTGCACCCACATACACTTATACAAACATACATATGTATGCACACATGTATTTATACAAACATACATGCACATATATACACTTATACAGATGTGTGTGCATGTGCACACACACACAAGAGAGAGAGGGAGAGAGAGAGGTGCTAATTCTCACCATCGTGCGAATCCCTGTGATTATTTTAGCACAGTTCTCCCAAGTCCTTGCACGTGGGCGCATGCACACGCATGCACACCCTTTCTGGATTTAGGCGAGCGTTCACATGGTAAGCGCGTGATCACACTGCACTGAGCCTGAATGGGAACAGGTTTGTGGCAACCATAGCACGTGCAGTCACAGAGCCCCTCCTGGTCTGCGCCTCCTCCTGTGACAGTGAATCCCGTGGGCTCAGGGGCACCTAGGGCCTCAGTCTCAGCGGGCACCGGGAAGGCCTCGGGCGCAGCATCCATCGTCCTGGTAAATGCCTGTTTTCCTTCTGAACGCGCGTTTCTCCACCTGGCGCTGCAGTCCAGCAGGCTGTGGACAGAAACGCTTCGCAGAGCCACGACGTGATCCCCTCTGTCCACGTGACAGACAATCCACTGCTGCTGGGGACACGGTGACGGGAGTGTCCCCGTCCTCTTGGCTCCAGACCCCGGAAGGGAGGCCTGCCCGCCACACCAGCGCCCACTTAGAGCATTCAAACAAAAGGCCTGGGGCTGGCGAGATGGCTCAGGGGTGAATGCTAGCCATAGTGTCAGGACCTGAGTTCAGATCCCCGCAACTTATGTCCAATCTCAATGCATAATGTGAGCAGCTCTACTCTTAGTGCTCCTCCGGGGAGATGGGAGGTGGACACAGAGAATTCTAGAACCTCCAGGGCAGCCAGGCTGCTAATTAGATACAGATGTGAACTTGACAAGTGAAGACTGAGCCTTAAGGACATCTGCAGAGAACTGGTAGTTCGGGTACTAAGAGTCGGTGTTCTCTGTGAAGGCCCGAGGGCCCGAGTCCGTCCCCAGCCCCCTGAAAAGCCACATCTGTGGCGCCAGTGCTGGGGTGGGGCGCACAGGAGGTGATGGAAGCCCTGAGGAGATCATCTCAGGGTGTGGGGAGACGCGGCCCTTGCTGGGGGGATCACCCCCTGGGCAGGTGCAGGAGGCGGGGGGATCACCCCCTGGGCGGTACAGGAGACGGGGGTCCACAGATTGGCAGATTCACAGTCCAACAAGGCTCCATCTCTGCGGGGGGCCAGGACCTGCCCAAGCATCACACCAGCTAAGGATGCAGCGAGCCTGTGGCCGGCAGCTCACACTCAGACCACACGGTGGGCTTCTCAGGGACTCTCAGCCTTTCCTCTCAGCTCAGCCACAGAAGCTTCCAGAAAGTCCTTCTCTTCCTTCCGTCCTCCTGCAGCTGTGCTCCCAGCTGCCCCTCCACCTGGCTCCTTCCTGCTTCTCTGACGGTCTGGAAGTTACTGGCAGCAGGCAGACCCACCGAGACACCCCAGGCCCCATGTTCCCCTTGCTTAGGTTCGCCCCGAAGGCACAGCCCTGATTCTGCTCTCCGGAAGGAGGACAGAAAAGGGGACGGGACAAGGTTGAGGGGGGGCGGGGCTGAGGCAGCAGGATATCTCTAAACACCTCTTGCAGGTCACAGTCACCTGGCCGCACCCAGGGTCACGGCCCACCTTCTCAGAGAGCAGCTCCCACTTTTGGAACCGCTGCTGAGCCTCCTTAGCGCTTCATTCTGTTTTTTTCCAGGCTCTGCCTTCCAGAGCCCATAAATGCACCCCCACTCCCATGTCTGGGATCCGGGATTTGAACCCAGTTTCTTCTGCCTGCGAAGCACAGACTTAACCTCTGAGCCATATTCCAGTCCATCATCTGTGCTTTTGTCTAAACTTCTAGATTCTGAATTCCCTAATATTTGGGACTTTTTTTTTGCTATGTTCCTGAAGTTCCTGACTCCTGTACCATGCATCCTGCACCATGCATCCACACCATGCATCCACACCATGCATCCACACCATGCATCCACACCATGCACCTGCACCATGCATCCTGCACCGTGCATCCTGCACCATGCATCCTGCACCATGCGTCCACACCATACATCCACACCATGCGTCCTACACCATGCATCCGCACCATGCATCCGTGCCATGCATCCACACCATGCATCCCACACCATGCGTCCGCACCATGCGTCCGCACCATGCACTCTGCACCATGCATCCTGCACCATGCGTCCACACCATGCATCCTGCACTATGCATCCACACCATGCATCCTGCACCATGCAGCCACACCATGCGTCTGCACCATGCATCCTGCACTGTGCATCCTGCACCATGCACCAACACCATGTGTCCTACACCATGCATCCGCACCATGCATCCACACCATGCATTCACACCATGCGTCCGCACCATGCATCCTGCACTATGCATCCACACCATGCATCCTGCACCATGCATCCTGCACCTTGCATCCACACCATGCGTCCTACACCATGCGTCTGCACCATGCATCTGCACTGTTGCAAATTTGCCTGCATGGTTGCTGATAAATGACCATCAAACGACTTAAGGGAACAAGGGTTTATTCTCTCTTATGATTCCTGGTTACAGTTCTCAGTCCAGCTTGACGGGAGAGCTCACACCAGCACCAGGGATGAGGGAACTGGCCACACCATCTCTATGTAATGGCTGAGAGAGGGACGATCCTTACTTGCCAGACCAGCATATCTGGCCAAGTGTACACAAGGATGCCAACTTCCTCAACTCCCAGTATTTTATTCATTTGTTCAGGGCCCAGTCCCACCCACCATGGGCTAGACAATCTCCTGCAGGCTCACTCTAGGCCCAACTCAACCACTAATTCTCCACAAATGTGCCCAGAGCTCAAACTCTCAGCAGTCAAGTTGACACCTGTGCTTAACTGTGACATGTACCAAGGCCCCCCTACCTCAGATGATTGGGGATACGACGTCACACTAAAACCAACACATGATCTATAAAGGAGCTTTATTGTCAGGCCAGCAGCATGCAGCATGGCTATCTCAGGAACAGAGAGAGAGAGATCTAGTTTTGAGTCTCTTATACAGCAGGTCATGTGATCAAGAGTATGTGACTACAGACCAGGAGCATGTAGTTGGAAAAATATTGGGATGGGAAGGGGGGGTCACCCCCGGGTGAGTGAAAGTCTTTGCAAGCTGCAGACAAGCCGGGGGCTGTGGAACTGTCCTCGGGAGGGCAGAGCTGCCTTTTCCAAGTAGACTGGGGACTTCAAAGGCTTCTTTGTCTGAACACGTACATGGGGGGAGGGGCAGCTTCAGTCATTCACGTTTAACATGCCTAACGTCCACCACTCATTAATGCTGAGAGACCCTGCAATGCTCCGCCAAAAAATAAAAAATCTGCACAATTGCAAGATGTAAAAATCAGTTATGCTTCTACACGCAGCTATCTGAGACCCAGAAAATAATCTTGTTTTCAGCAGCACCAAAACGAAGAAAATCTCGAAGGAGAAACTTTACTCAGGACAGGGAAGATGGGTGCGGTAAGACCCACGACAGAAGCGAGGCCGCAGAGAAAGAAGAGCGTGCGTGTCCGCATTCGGGCAGAGCGAAGGCCGAAATGCACAGGGTCTCCGGGGCAGGTGTTCCTCACAGGGCAGTGACGTCATCCAGGCCAGAGGTGCTAGGACAGGAAATGAAAAACAGCCAGAAGCTACTCGCGTCTCCCCACAATGACTGGGATTCTGTAGACAGGCAGGAGTCTCTTTGCAGGAGCTTTGGGGTGGAAGGTAAAATGCCTTGAAGTTCTAGAAGAACCAAGACATAGGAGGGTGGAAGAAAACAGGTCAGGCATCTAGCTGATGCACACACCCACCTCCATCTTAGATTCAAACCCCGAAGCAGCTACGCTACCAAAAGGAAATGAGCTCATTCTTGTCCTTGAAACTGTTGCCTGAACTGTGGGCCAAAAGTCCAGGCGGAATCTATGGGTAGCAGTGCTTGGTGTGCCAGCTTGAGGGTCTGAGTTCGAATCCTTAGCACTTAGGTAAAAAGCCAAGCACTGGTAAAGGTGCCCTTGTGACCCTGGAGATGTGGATTGAAGGCAGACAGACCCAGGATCATCGGGCTTGCTGGCTCCAGTAAGCTGCAGATTCAGGGAGAGAGCCCGTCTCTAGGAATATGGGGGGCGGGGAGGGGTGCTGGAGAGATGGCTCAGGGGTTCAGCCTTTGCCTCACAAGCAAAAGGACCTGACTTTGGATCCTAGATCCCACATAAAAATACCAGGTGGAAATGGCGGTGGCCTGTACTTCTGGCCCTGAAAGGCAGAGCCTGGGAAACCCCAGAGCAAAACAATAAAGCAGTAGGTATAAGAATCCAGGATGATTCCTGAAATCACCCTTGGGCCTCCACAGGGGACACACAGTGCCTTCTCTCTCTCTCTCTCTCTCTCTCTCTCTCTCTCTCTCTCACACACACACACACACACACACACACACACACGAAGCCGTAGTGTTCATCTATGTCTTCATGATGAAGCCTGCCGCAGGATCCTGACATTGTAGACGAATCATGTGCCACAGCTAAAACCTCCCAAAATCACCAGACAATTAAACACAGAATTAATTAGAGAGTAATAATAGTCCACTGAAAAAATTTAATATTAAAGCTTAATAGTGTACTGATTTATTTAATTTTATCATCTTTGGCTGCAAAACCAAGTGGAGAAAATACTGCACCCAAATGAAGACAGATGAACAGATGAGCACAGGAAAATGACTCAAGACACATTTTGAAAAAATCTCAAACTGGTCTTTAATTTGAACAAGAAAAAAAATGATTACCAAAAAAAATACGGCAGCACGTTTCGGTTTTGTGATCCTTCGTTTGATAGGCTGGTTCCGGGTCCTTGATGCTACCTTAGCCGCCCCAGGACATTACCCAGGGCCACCCCGGCCAGCCCAGCCAGCACCTTCACCCCGATCATGTGACGGGGACACGGCCTCCCGGGCTTGGCACTGACACCTGTCAGGGGATGCGGCCCATTTTCTCTGTGAAATAACAAGCTATGAAATTGGAGAAGAGTTGAGACTGTTTATTTTTAAAAGGGAGACCAACAGGACCAGAGATGCTGGGGGTGCCGGGAACCCCGGCAGCGGCCATGAGGAGGCTCAGAGACCAGCAAGCAGATGCATGGTGCGGATGCATGATGCGGATGCATAGAGCAGGACACATGGTGGGGATACTGGTGTAGGACACATGGTGCAGATGCAAGGTATGGACACATGGTGCAGATGCATGGTGCAGATCCATGGTGTAGGACGCATGGTGCAGATGCATGGAATAGGAAGCATGGTGTGGATGCATGGTGCAGATCCATGGTGCAGGACGCATGGTGGGGATACTGGTGTAGGATGCATGGTGCAGATGCAAGGTATGGATGCATGGTGTGGATGCATGGTGCAGAACGCATGGTGCAGATGCATAGTGTGGATGCATGGTGCAGATGCATGGTATAGGATGCATGATGCAGATGCATAGTGTGGATGCATGGTGCAAATCCATAGTGTAGGACACATGGTGTGGATGCATGATGTGGATGCATGGTGCAGATGCATGGTGCGGATGATTGGTGTAGGATGCATGATACAGACGCATGGTGCAGATGCATGGTGCAGATCCATGGTGCAGGACGCATGGTGGGGATACTGGTGTAGGACGCATAGTGCAGATGCAAGGTATGGATGCATGGTGTGGATGCATGGTGCGGATGCATGGTGTGGATGATTGGTGTAGGATGCATGATACAGATGCATGGTGCAGATGCATGATGCAGATGATGACCCCACAAGGAGGTCATCTGCAAATGCAATTTTTCTTTTCCTTCTCTTATTCAAATGCCTTTTATATATTTTTCTTGCCTAACTCTTCTGGCTAAGGCGTCTAGAATGATGGCAAGAGAAGCGGAGATCTCAGAACTTTGCCCTGGTAATGCTTCATGTGGGCTTTTATTAATATATAAATATAAAAATGCATTTATATACAATTTTATTATTTATTTAAGAATGAAAGAGAGATGTACAGTTGAAGAAAGTAAGGGACACAGAAAGAGAGAGAGAGAGAGAGAGAGAGAGAGAGAGAGAGAGAGAGAGAGCACTATGGACTTACCATATGCGATTTCATTAGGTTGAAGGAAATTTCTTTTCTTTCTGTTTTACTGAGAATTTTTTTTATCAGCGAAGTTTGCTCTCAGATTCCTCCTCATGTTTCTTTAGATGATCATGGACTCGTCACATTACGGACGTTGTTAGCGTACCTCACATGGGCTGATTTTCAGGTGAAACACTTTTCTTGTGTCGCAGGAATTGATTCACTTGGCCGCGTGAGGATCACAGTCAGACTGCTGGAGAAGGCTGGAGGGTTTCACGCGCATCTCTGCTTCAGCTTTAGTTTCTTTAAAACATGTATGTGCTTAGCCTGTGGGTGTCTGCGCGTGGGGTGTCCCTTGCGTGCTGCCGTGCGTGCGTGGAGGTCGGGAACACGTACAGCTTGGATCTTTCCTTCCACCACGTGGGTTTTGGGGACCAAAGTCTGCTCTGCAGACTCGGTGGCAAGCACCTGGACCCAGCCCTCTTGGACTAGTTTCCGTGCAGCTTGTGGGGGGCTGTCTCTTTGGGGGGTGGTCACAGCTCTTCCGTGAAGGGCGTGCAGGTTCACTTGGTGTTGGGTCTTTCTCTAGAGCCCTGGATAATCCTGGACTCAGAGACTTTGGGAGTTCTTGGGCTTCTCCGGGGTTGGAAGAACCGAGAAAGATTTCCATCAGTTTCCATTTCAATTTTGGGGGACGCCAGCCTGCAAGGCCATCCAGCCAGGCTTCCATTTGGGAGGAGGATCGTCACCGAGTCCATTTCTTCCTGCCGCGGCCACGTAAGTTCTGTGATCCCTGGGTCCATTCTGCTTCTGCGTGGCCGAGACAGGAGCTGCGGCCTCGTCCTTCATCTCTGGTTTTATTGATTTATGTCTCTTCTTGTTGTTCTCAGTCTGCCTAAGAGGCTTCTGATTTTTTTTTTTCTCCTAAAAATACTATCTCTTAGTTGGGCTGGTTTTTGTGTGGTTTCGTGTATTTATTTTAATTTATTTTCCCTCTTGGGGACCTGACATGCAGTCTGTGTTTAATAAAGTTGGATGTAAGGACTGGTTAGATACGGTGTGAACCAGACCACTTGGACCCGTGGCCGAAAATCCTGGAAGCTCACAGGGCAGTAAAATTTGTCCTGTGACCTCCACCCGTGGACCGTGATTCACCGCCTCTCCTCTCTCTCTCCCTCTCTCTCTCTCTCTCTCTCTTTTCTCTGTCTCATAAGCAGGTTTTTTTTAAAGGTGGTGGACTTAACAGAACATGTACTACTGAAAAGCATATTTGAGTCACATTTTTTGGACTTGTCATTTAAGTTCCCTGTTTTTATATGTTTCTGCTTGAAATTTCCGAGAAGTATTTTCTTATTTATTTAATTTATTTATTTATTTATTTATTATTTAATGTATATGTGTGTGTGTGTGTATGTGTACCAGAGGGCACTGTGTGTCCCTGTGGAGCCCCAAGGGTGACTTCGGGAACCATCCTGGATTGCTTCTACCTCCTTCTTGCTTTGCTCTGGGGTTTCCCAGCCTCCGCCTACAGAGTCAGAAGTGCAGGCTGCTGCAATTTCCATCCAGCATTTTCATGTGGATCAGAGATCCAAACTCAGGTCTTTCTGCTTTTGAGGCAGGGCTTTGACCCCTCCTGCCATCTCTGCAGCCCCTCCGTGAAGTGTTGGATGTGCGGAACCAACAGTCCATCTTTGACACTTTTTACCATCTGTATCCATCAGATTCCTTCCATCCCATCGTCCTTGGGGTCTCAAGCTTCTTTTATCTGGGAATCTGTTTATTTCCCCAAATGTGTGGCGTCTTCATCCTTTATCTCTTCTTTCTTTTCATCTATAATCTCCTAGTTGATACACTGATAGGGACGCCAAAGCTCAGCACTGTGTATCGCTCTTCGTTCGTTGTGTGTTTTCCTGTAAGGCATTTTGAAGTTGCCAGTGCTTGCTTCTGCTTCACTCCATTACTGCTGTGGGTTTTCGGCTCCATTGCTTGGCCCTCCAGCGCCTGCTTGGTGTTTGGTCAGGTCTCGGCTCCCGGGTGAGATTTCCATGGTGCCGGCATCCTGCTCTCGGAGCCTGGGGACTCGCTCTGACCCTCGAGCAAATGTTGCATGTCCGCGACCTTAGCATCAGCTCCCGGAGAACCTGGCTCCCGATGTCTTTAGCTGGACCCTCGTTGTTCTCTCTGTTTTGGTACCAAGCACTTGCTTCGTCTAGTCGTGAGAAACTAGTGTCACGCACGAAGACGAGGCCAAGCAGTGGGCGCAGCCCCGAGACCCCACGATTCTCTTCCAAGCCCCTTCCTCTCGTGGAGAAGCGACGGCCATGTCTTTTGTCTGCTAGTTTTTTGTTCGGGGAAGGGGGAGGGAGCAGGAACAGAAAATGCGATGACTTGGCCCAACTCAACCCTGTTTTCCACCGGCAGATATAAACTGGGCCCACCAGGGCAAAAGGCTGAGGAGACAGGAGCCAACGCTTCTCTGCCCGGCCCTGGGCTCGGGTCGTGCGTGTCAACCCTTTGCATGCAGGTGGGGTGTGAGCGCTAAGGGATTCCAGTGCCCACCCCGCCATGCCCTGCCCACCCCGCCATGCCCTGCCCACCCCGCCATCCCCACCATCCCCGCCATCCCACCATCCCCGCCATCCCCGCCATCCCCGCAATCCCCTGTGTGCCCTGCCATCCTCGACCTTGGCCCTGGTGACCTGACTCTGGTTTGGTGAGCAGAATTTGGTCTTCTGGGAGCCATCTTGGCACTAGATATGCCCCCTCCCAATCCTCTGACTCCCCTTTCCCGCCCTACATGATAGAAATTGAGGGGGTTTCTATTCCTGATTCTAGGATGGTCAAGTTGGGGTCTTGTGAGAAAAATTTTAATTTCCCTTCTGGTTTCTACAAGTGTGGTTAGACATTTTCTCAGGAACCCAGGAGACCCTGAGTGACTTTCTGGTCTCCCCCCCATCCCCGCGCCCCGCAACAAATGGAGCTCGCTTGCAAATTGTTATTTAACAGATGTATTAGTTGAGAGTCCAGAACCTGTGGTTTCCTGCCCCCCCCCACTGCTGATGGGGCACCTTTTCCAGTGTGGGGCTATTTTTAAAAAAAATTCCTGTGGAGATTAGTTTTATGTGGATGTGAGTTTTCTTCTCATTTCTCATCGTTCATGACTTTTCTCCGTAAGTAAATCTAAGGCACAACTATGTACAGTGAACAAACAACAAAACAAAACACATCAAAATAGGAGAATAATTGTTTGCATAAGTCCTCCCTCCCCAGCAAGCTGAGTTACAGAAAGAGACATAAAGAAATCCCTCCATTCTTGTAAAGTGTCCTCCTATCTTAAAGCTTTGGAAATAACACAGTTTGACATAAAAAAAGAATATATTCACCTCATACCAATATCCCTGAATGACACCAGGTTTGCAGCCCAGTTAAATCCCTTGGCTCAAACACCTATGAAGAGTCACTTCATTTTCCGAGTGGAGCAAAACAAATTCAAGAAAAAAAACCCTTCCGCTCATTAGTCATAGTGGTAGTTACCTGGATTCATTGATATAATGCAGTGGGTACAGCAAGTAACTTAAAGGAGCAGAGACTGGCTTTGGTTCACGGTTGTACGGAATACATCCATCATGGCCGGAGGGGCCACTGCCGAGCGTTTCCGTGGGAGCCCTGGAAGCTTCCTGTGGCAACAGTCACTGATCCAGGCTTGTGATCAGCCTTCTGGACCTCTTCGGGATGCTTCCCGGCCCGGGGCAGCTCCCAGCCGAGGACGGCGAGCTTCACCTTTGAGTGATGCGCCAGGTTCCTATGTTTCTGCCGTCCCGTGAGCCTGGGCTTTTCTGCCACTTCAGTACACGGCTCCTGCCTCACAGCATCTAGCGGCAGCTTGGTCCACGGGAGCAACAGCTTTCCAGCTGCCACACTGCGTGGCCACCATCCTTGTCTGGGGTCTGCGGTGATTCCAGGCCAGACCTCCTCTCTACACCATCTTTACGGCTGCCGTGGAAGCATTTTTTCTACCACGTTTAAACAACTGATCATTTCACCCCTTGCTTCTGTTTGTAAAGTGAACAGAAAAATACTTATCGCCCCCCACAAAGAATATATTTTGGGCACAATCACATATAAAAAATAACTTTATAGTTATCAGTCAACTTAGAGACAGTACTGAACACAGAAACGCTTCCGGTGCAATTTTTACTTATAACTATCCATCTGTGACAAGTTCATCTCCCTGCTGCTGAGCGGCGAGGATCCAAACAGTTTAGGGGCCAAGGAGTCTCTTCCTGCCTAGGATTCTCAGTTACGTTCATCAGCAAGGCAGGAGAGTGGAAACCAACAGCCAGAGTCAAGGGGACTGATACGTCACGTCCACAGGAAATGGGATTGACTCAAAAATGAAAGAAATTCATCCGTATAGAACCTCTACATTACAAACACAATCATGACACGTCATCCTTACACTACATGAAAAGAAAAGCCATTCCGGGACTTTCTATAGCATTTGAGCGATCTAAATTGGAGTGAGGTTTTATCAGAGCTCATGAGCTTCAGCGAGCAGCAAGGAAATACTCCGGGGGGGGGGGTGACCCTGAGTTCACCCATAGATAGGTTTGCAAGTGGGCTGGGCGGCAGGAACCCACGACTGATCAAGTATGACAGCCAGCTCCGCCCCTTGGAGGAGATTGGCAGGCACAGGTAAGCACAGTGCACGGTGGTGGTCGTTTCAGATGCATGGCGCAGGGTGGAGGGAGCTCACGGACACCTGGCCCGTGCAGAAGGACCTCCCTCAGAGGCTTTGAGGAGGAGCGTCCCCCCCACCCCAATACTCTAACGAAGAGAGGGAGGGCAAGACAAGGAGGGGGAGGAGGTCCACAGGACACGGACTCTACAGAGCATCGAAGCAGCACGTGGAAAGGTCCGGCCTGCGAGTTCCGGGAGGGGAAACCCAGAGAGACCCAAGAGGACGCAGGACCAGGTGGTGCTTCACGCCGTGGGATGGTTGGTGGACCGATATGCAAGTGGAGCCAGGTCGTCTGAGCTGGGACGGGCCTTAGAAAGGTAAATCTTGGGGTGTAAGGGGGTGCAGTGGAGACGGACAGAGGAGGAAAGAGGTTCTGAACGTCTGTGTGGCCGGGCAAAGTGACGTTCTCAAGACACTGCATGGCTAGGTACCTGGTACCCTCCCTGCAAGGCATCCACCTAGAGGAGACAGCCACGGGCTCATGAAGCCTCCAAGCCACCAAGGTGCTCAGGGACCCTGGCTCCCAGAGGAGGTGTTTGCAGTGACAGGGACAAACCTTCAGCCCGTGGACTTCTGGGAGGCACCTGCCCCCAGGGACTCCTTCCCTGACATCCCCCTCTTTTGGCCCGCTCCTTTCCAGCTTCAGCAGAGCAGACACAGATTTCATATACTCCATCCTGTCCCATCCTGTCCCATCCTGTCCCATCCTATCCCATCCTGTCTCATCCTGTCTCATCCTGTCTCCTCCTGTCTCATCCTGTCCCATCCTGTCCCATCCTATCTCATCCTGTCTCATCCTGTCTCATCCTGTCTCATCCTGTCTCATCCTGTCCCATCCTATCTCATCCTGTCTCATTCTATCCCATCCTATCCAATCCTATCTCATGCTATCCCATCCTGTCTCATCCTGTCCCATCCTGTCTCATCCTGTCTCATCCCCACAACTCATTTGTTGCCATGAAAATCAGCTCTGATTGTCCCCATCCTGGCAATTGTGTTTTACAGTCTCCCTGGTTCCAAATGAGCCGGTCACATTTGTTTCTCGAGGAGGCCGGAAGTCTGCCTCGCTGCAGGTGGCCGACCTTGATCTGAGGCTAGGTGGGTCATCTATCAGGGCCGATGCCTTTCTGATTCCTCCCGTGAGATCAATTCCAGTGAGATTTCCTTTGGCTGTTACGTACCTTCACTATCCAAAGTTGGAGCTTGGCGGGTTTGTAATTCGGTTCTAAGTGTGCTGGGGGGGGTTGAAGGACATCAAGGTTGACACACAAACTATCTATCAAACAAAGAGGCACTAGATGGTATTAAAGACACGCTGGTTGCATTGAGTTCTAGTCACACTTCAGCGTGCTGGTCACGTGACTTCTATTTAAAATAGCTTTCCTCCATCCCTAAAATCAAGCGTTGGTCTTGATTATAAAATGTTTTCAAGTGAGGTAGGCTATTAAAAATAATAAGTTATATGCAAGAACTTGGCTAAAATGAGGAGGAGAGAATTGTTTTGACTTGAGATATTTCTTAACATTTTTTTATCTTTTGGATTCATGACTATAAAGAGCCTGTGTTTGTGAGACTCGCTGCAGGCTGACATCTGATCCCCACACCAACAGTTCCGGCTCGAGCCCAGTCAGCTCCGTGCATTCAGACACTCTCCAGTTTGTTAGACTTGTGGTTTCATGTGATCGCAACGTCCACCCATACTTCCTGAATCTTTATAAGGCTTCTAAACATCTGAGGTCGCCATGTTTTCATGGTCCTGGGACTTTTAGAAGTATGTGCAATAAGAAAATGCAGAGGCATTGCGTGGCATTGCGTGGCATTGTGTGGCACTGCATGGCATAGGGTATGGTAGGAAGAGATCCATTTAGTAAATATTGAATAGTAATTATGAGAGAGTCACCAACCATATTAAACAGTAAGTGTAATATTAGAAAGAGAAAAGGTCTCCAGTCCGCAGGGAAACTGTAGTCCAGTGAGAGTTGCACACATGGACGGCAGGTATGCTTAATGCCTGGTTCACAGAGAAACCCCGGGGTCCTTACCCTGCCACCGGGGTAGCTACAACGGCCACAGTGGAACCTTTCCAAAGAAATGCATGCTGACCGGAGCTGATGTTCCTCACTAGAGTGGAAGTTGGGGGGATGGAAGAAGTAAGCAGGTATTAGGGAGCCGAAGGCAAACTCCGAAAAGGTTGGTGTCTCCACAACCTGTACCACGCACGTGCACAGGTAGCTTGTACACAAACAAAACACACACACACACACACACACACACGCATGCACTCCATACAAACACACACACACACACACACACACACACACGCATGCATTCCATACAAACACACACACACACATGCATGCACTCTATACAAACACACACACACACACACACACACACACACCACACACGCATGCATTCCATACAAACACACACACATGCATGCACTCCATACAAACACACACACACACATGCATTCCATACAAACACACACACACATGCATGCACTCCATACAAACACACACACACATGCATGCACTCCATACAAACACACACACATGCATGCATTCCATACAAACACACACACGCATGCATTCCATACAAACACACACACACACACACACACACGCATGCACTCCATACAAACACACACACGCATGCACTCCATACAAACACACACACACACACACATGCATGCACTCCATACAAACACACACACACACATGCATTCCATACAAACACACACACATGCATGCACTCCATACAAAACACACACACACACACACACACACACACACACATGCGCTCCATACAAACGTGTACATGAAAATGGTGAGTGAGTGGGGGGGTGTCTCTTAGGACCTGGAACAGGGGTGTCCTAGGATCTCAGCAAGTCAGGTGAACTGTAGGGCGTGTCCATTCCGTCCTCCTCCCTCACTGCGTCTGGCTCCCGGGATCCTCCCACTTCTTCTTTCCTCCTGCTGATCAGCTGCTCTGGTTACCCAAGGTCTGCGATGAGTATTTGCAATGACCAGTCGCACAGCGCAGGGCTCTCTAGCATACCCACCCCGGGGACGCCTGAGCTCCCCTTATGCAGGAGGGACGCATGAGCTCTGGCCACAGCAAGTAGCCTCTGGTCACTCTGGCGTGGCCTGGGTGTGCGGGCGGCTCTGGGACGCAGACAGCGTGACAGGGAAGCAGAGCATCCTCGAGAGGAGCCGGGCAGTGCAGCAATCAATACTCACAGCTCACACAGTGCTAGTCATGGCAACCAGGAAGAAACACAAGCACAAAGCGGCCTCGTGGGACAGCGCTCCCTTGTTTCCTCTCACACTGGGTACAGGGAACCACGGAGACAGCCAGACCCTCTCCCACCTCTGGGATGTTACAGCTGATGCATCTCTCAGATGTTTTCTCACTCACCTCTGCAAAAATATTTCAACTAGGATATTCTTCTAGGATGCTCCAGCAATGCTATTCTAGGATGCTCCAGCAATGCGATTCTTCTAGGATGCTCCAGCAATGCGATTCTTCTAGAATGCTCCAGCACTGCTATTTTTCTAGGATGCTCCAGCAATGCTATTCTTCTAGGATGCTCCAGCACTGCTATTCTAGGATGCTCCAGCAATGCTATTCTTCTAGCATGTTCCAGCACTGCTATTCTTCTAGGATGCTCCAGCAATGCGATTCTTCTAGGATGCTCCAGCACTGCTATTCTAGGATGCTCCAGCAATGCTATTCTTCTAGCATGTTCCAGCACTGCTATTCTTCTAGGATGCTCCAGCAATGCTATTCTAGGATGCTCCAGCACTGCTATTCTAGGATGCTCCAGCACCGCTATTCTTCTAGGATGCTCCAGCAATGCTATTCTTCTAGGATGCTCCAGCACTGCTATTCTTCTAGGATGCTCCAGCACTGCTATTCTTCTAGGATGGTCCAGCACTGCTATTCTTCTAGGATGGTCCAGCAATGCTATTCTTCTAGGATGCTCCAGCAATGCTATTCTTCTAGGATGCTCCAGCACTGCTATTCTTCTAGGATGCTCCAGCAATGCGATTCTTCTAGGATGCTCCAGCACTGCTATTCTAGGATGCTCCAGCACCGCTATTCTTCTAGGATGCTCCAGCAATGCTATTCTTCTAGGATGCTCCAGCAATGCTATTCTTCTAGGATGCTCCAGCAATGTATTCTAGGATGCTCCAGCAATGCTATTCTTCTAGGATGCTCCAGCAATGCTATTCTTCTAGAATGTTCCAGCACTGCTATTCTTCTAGCTACTTTTGTAACTGAACTCTTCACAGATGTGCCTGAGGCTCAGCCCTCGATGGTGGGGTCTGCAGCTAACTGCTCACACTCTCCACTGCTCATCCCAGGCCCCTTCTGAACGTCTCGCACAGCCGTCTCTCACCCTAGAGCCTCTAGAAGGTGGCTGGCCATCATAAACATAAGTACCGGCTGACCCGTTGCCCACTGGAGCCGTTGGCTATGACCCTTCAGCATGCGCTGAGTGACAAAGTGGATCACCTTTCTTCAGCCAAGAAGCCTAGAAACTTCCTCCACCATGCCAGAAGAACCGCTGTCTTACCAAACCTCTGCCTGGATTCGGGTGTCACGAGAACTACAGGTTTGTCCTTGGGTCGAGCAGCCAGTGGGTCCCTTTCTCCTGGGTGACACGACAGGCCTTTTGGAAGAGACCCGGGGCTCTCCTGCCGTGCAGAGCCAAGGCGGGCCAGGCGCCGCCCATCTTCTGCCAGGGCTGCTCTTCTCCATCTCCGCAGTGTTTGGCTGGCCCAGCATCACACATGGCTTAGGACACGCCTCCTGTTCTTCTCTGGGATATAGTCTGCTCACCGCACCACGAGGAGGAAGCTTCAAATCCACCACCTTACCCTGGAATTGCATTCTTCTCATCAACCTGAACATTCTGGGACTTCCAAAGGAAGCTCTGGGGGTCTGCGCGGGTGCCGTGTGGGGAGGCCATGTCACGTGATCGGCATCCAGGCACCGGAAGCTCTGTCATGCATTTCATAGATTCTGCTTAGAAGACTTGCTGCATCTCTAAATGTCCGTGTATCTGTCCATGATGACACTGACATCACAGGATCATTACGAGGCATGGGGGAGAGTCTTAGAGAACAGTGTGTAAGTCAGTTATGGCGAGTAATAACCGCTGACAGTAGCCTTTCTGAGAAGGCGAGCTAATTCTATAGTGAGAATGTCTCTTACCACATTCTCCCCTTACCACATGGTATACTATTTTTTTCCAGATTTCTAAAAATGTAACTTCTTACTAACATAGCCCGAAGCATCAGATATCATAAATGGAGACTACTTAAAATGTTAAAGATCTAGACAACGGCTCCCAAATGTACAAGACACAGCTGACACATCACAATGAGAAATAAAATGGTCTTTCTGGCCAGGTAGATGCCAGCAGGCTGGTCTCTGCATGTGTTGCCCAAGTTCAGAAAAGCACCACACTTGACTAATAGGCTGCGGAAGGAGGGAGCAGAGAATGGGGGCGTTCCCCCAAGAGGGCACGCAGCAGCTCAGATGACGGAGAACCAGATCAGAAAGGCCCAGCTCTGCATTCCGTGGGTGCCGAGAGAGCTAGGGTCAGTCAGATGGTGATACCACCTGGGGCTCGATACTCGCCCCTGTTCCTAAACTGGGGTTCTCTGCCTGCTGCGTCTAGTCAGCATCTTCTCTTCTGCAAAATGGAGAAGCACCGAGTGACGTCTAGCACGGGATCAGCCCTCAGTGCGCTGGGTGCCGTATCTGCACACTCCGCGCCAGCAAGGTCCAAAAAGCTGAGGATAAGAAATAGTAAAATGCAAATAACGTGGGCTGAGGAGATGGCTCAGTGGGCGAAGGCACTTGCTGTGCAAGCCTGGGGACCTGGGTTCGATCCCCGGCACCTGTGTGAACAGCCTATGCGCAG
Source organism: Typhlomys cinereus (assembly GCA_023101885.1). NCBI lineage: Eukaryota > Metazoa > Chordata > Mammalia > Rodentia > Platacanthomyidae > Typhlomys > Typhlomys cinereus. The sequence goes on from JALPQD010000728.1 coordinate 241,405, forward strand.
TCACAAATATCGTTGCCCCCGAGCCTTGAAAAGTGGAGACGGCAGCATTGCTGGTCCACCTTCAGGTCCCGCAGCAGAACAAAGGAGAGAGTGACAGGACAGGACACGCGACTCAGCGTGCGCGCACTCATGTATCATATGCATATAGGCATACCACACGCACACAAGAAAGTGAATAGGTGAATAATTGGGAACAAATCCGTTATAGCATTGAACGCACACAGACTTATTTCTGTCTCATCACTCTCCAAACCCAATACAGCATGACAGATATGTCTATGAGACTCATTGTGTGTCAGATTTTCCCAGTAATCTGGAAAAGATCTGTTTACAGCCCTTACTGAAGGTGAGGTATTGTCAGCAACCTGGAGATGATCCGAATCGCACGGGAAGATCAGCGTCTGTCCCGCGTCAGTACTGCCAGGACCTGCAGACGGTCCAAAGCACGTATTAGGATGCACGCGATTGTGTTAAAGATTAATCCTGCCAAGGGACTCGAGAACCTTCAAGTCCAGGCCTTCGTGGGGGCGCCGGGAGTCGGTTCTGTCTGGACGCCCAGAGAAGGCAGCAGTGTGACTTCTGTGGTCTCCGTAGCCACGTCCTGTACCTGAGGGGATGTGACCGCCCCCCCCAGCAAGCGCGTGACTTTCGCTCATTCGCAGCTCAGCGGCAGAGCACGTCTTCTTCCCAACATCTCGACTCCTCCATTAGCAAAGCAAAATTGGCCCAGATGATTCTCACTCTTCAGCACGCATCGAAATTACCAGGAATGCTAATTAGAGCACACAGCCGGTCAAGAACCACATTTCTAATGAGCGCAGGCAGGTACCCCAAGACACACAAGCAAGGGTGCAGAGACTCATCTCTAACATTTTTCTCACCTACAGCTTCTCTCTCTCTCTCTCTCTCTCTCTCTCTCTCTTTCTTTCTCTCTCATTTCCTTATAGTAAGAAATGCAAGACCCTACTTCCAGCTCTCCATTTCCAATAATCTCTTGCTGATCACCGAGAATTTAAATGTCAGGCAGAACACAGGTCCCTGAGCAATGAGTTGCAGAGGGAAAGACATGCCAGTCTTGCAGAAGAGGCACGATCCGGCCAAGTCTGCCCAGGTGGTTTTTGAATGTCCTGCAGATTCATCACAAGGTTTTGATGCAGCGAGGTCAGTCTGTTAAGGAAGACTGGAGACTACGGCAGGAGAAGTAACGGACTCTCAAACATGAGCTGAATGTCGAAAGTAGAAGCTCGCCTTGGATAAAACAAGAGGACTCCCAAATATTGCTGAAAAAAAAAAAGCCTGGGGCAATGAGAGTATTGCAGATTATGATAGTTCATCTGGATCGTCAACTAGATCTTGAATCACCGCTACAGTTTGTCTGCATGTTGCTGACAAGTTCATGACCAAATGACTTGTGGGAACAAGGGGTTTCATTTTGGCTTACGATTGTCCGGTTAAAGTTATTCATCACGCTTGGTGGGACGCCAGGGGCGGAGGGAACGGGCCACGCCGAGAGAGGGACAAGCCTCAGTGGCCAGACAGTGTGTCTGTCCAAGCGTGTCAAAGAACACGAGCCACTTAGCCAGCCCCTCCATTTTATCCACCTACCCAGCAATAATCCCACCCGCCATGGCCGCATCTTCCCTGCCCATCAGAAAATCTCCCGCCAGCTCCAATGTGCCCAAAGCCCAGCCTGCCCTTCCCAAGTGACACGTGCATAGGGCCATCGCAGCCACCGGGGGCTGGGAGGAAGCTTCCAGATCAGGCTCATGGAGGTGGAAAGACCCACCATGAACCAGGGCAGCACATCCCGGGGGCTGCGAGTCTGGACTAGAGGACGAGAAGAAAGCACGTTGGGGACCAAGTCATCACGTCTGCCGGTCATGTGACGCATTTCCTGGGGGGGCACAGTCATCTATCCACCTAGGCAGGAACGCGTCGATAGGCCAAAGCATGATTGCACCCAAGTCTAACTTGGTAAACCAGTGAGTTTCCTGGGGATACTTACAAAACTAAGGGTGGGGGGCTACTTACAGGAACAGTTGATATCTCACAGGCAGATACATGGCCAGCAAGCCCACCCCAGCCTGGGGGAGACTCACGGGCACCGCAAACCGGAGCTGTCTGATGCATGACCTGCTCCTGGGAGAGTCGCCTCCAGACTGCAGAACTGCTCAGAGTCGCCTCCAGACTGCAGGACTGCTCAGAACTCCTCCAGACTGCAGGACTGCTCAGAGTCTCCTCCAGACTGCAGGACTGCTCAGAGTCTCCTCCAGACTGCAGGACTGCTCAGGGTCTCCTCCAGACTACAGGACTGCTCAGGGTCTCCTCCACGCTGCAGGACTGCTCAGCGTCTCCTCCAGACTGCAGGACTGCTCGGGGTCTCCTCCAGACTGCAGGACTGCTCAGGGTCTCCTCCAGACTACAGGACTGCTCAGAACTCCTCCAGACTGCAGGACTGCTCAGGGTCTCCTCCAGACTGCAGGACTGCTCAGGGTCTCCTCCAGACTGCAGGACTGCTCAGGGTCTCCTCCAGACTGCAGGACTGCTCAGGGTCTCCTCCAGACTACTGGTTGGCCGAAGGGTTCCCAGCAGTGTTTTGCTGCTTTGCTTTACCTTGGGAGAGAGTACACCCCATACCCCACAATCGTATTAGCATCAAGAACCCTCTGATGCTTAATGAGTCTCTGTGCAAGACAGAAGGTTTCAAATTGCTACAGAACCAGACAACCCAACTATCTCTCGTAGGTCAGACTGGGGGGAGAGTCCAAAGGAGTTTGGGGTGTGCCTGGGAAAACGAGAGGGTTATGGGTACACCGTGCAACCACAGAGCTCACCCAGCCCGGCAGGCCGTGCATGACTTGCACCCGTGGGCGCAAATGAACCGGAACTCTGAAGTGTAACGTCTTAGTCCAGAAAACTGCCAAGCCTGTGCTCAGCGGGTCTCCTCTCTCTGCCCAAATCTAAGCAGGTGCGCGGAATAACCCAGGAGACCCCCACCAGCATGCTTCCCTCCCAGGAGCCTTTGCGTGGCCAGATGGCTGTTTAAAAGTCGCTTGCAAACATTAGGAGAGACCTGAGAATAGTAATTAGAATTCACAGATCACAGGTTAAAGGACCCCCAGTCTCGCCCAGCACCTGGTCACAGGCGCCTTGCACGCTCCCTGGACGACCCGCAAGCCACTGGCCAAGTAAACAGACCCCAGGCAGCTCCCCACCCACCCCACCCCCAAGCGGTAAGAGAGCAAAGAAGATGATTTGTACCCGGGTGTTTTGCAGATTTTCCCCAAAGAGGTGTGTGAGGCTGGCAAGGAGGTGTTAATGTCTGGTCTGATTTCATTTAATTTGGTGACATTTAATGACCTTGTAAATGCCAGGTCCTTTGCTGCGCACTTTATCTTCCAAATGTCACCTCTCAGCGGTGAGGCCAGGGTTGGTTTTCTCTGATAGGTGAGCCCGGGGACAGCTGCGTCTGACACCCGTGGGCGGGCACAGGGCCAGGCAGCTGCAGGTCACCATTGGCACCCTTGTCTGCTCATGCCCATGCTACGAGGCTGTGGCACTTACCTCCCACCTCTCGGCCCTGCCACAGCCTCGCCTGCTTGGTTTGCCGTTTCCACTCAAGAATTCCGGTCACTCGGTGGCCCGGCAACCAGCCCGAGTCCCTGAAGACCGGTTCCTGTAAGACGCTTGGCCCATTCTAGAACCACCTGGGAGACGGCCTGGACATGCCTCGGGGGCTGGCAACGGTGTCGCGATGTGGGGAGATCCCACGCACGCCTTGGGGCGGGGCGATGTGAAATGCAGAGAACGAGCAGTAACAAGCGCGCGGTGCATGGAACTGGCCAGGTCCTCTCGGCTCCTGCCGCGGTGACTCGCAGCTGCCAGGGACTGTGGCCCGGACGTGTGAGCTACACATGCACTTCCCTCCATGTTATGCTTGTATATACTAGAGAGAGACAGAGAGAGAGAGAGAGAGAGAGAGGAGAGAGAGATAGAGAGAGGAAGAGAGAGAGGAAGAGAGAGACGGGACACGTGTAGTTCATAATACATGGGGGGCGGTCAGAGGGCACCTTCCGGAAGTCACTTTTTCCCCTTATGTCAGGTGGGCTTCTGGGGATCAAACCTCACACCTCACATCAGAAGCAGGTGCCTCCACCCTCTGAGCCGCCTCACCAGCGCTCTAGCCTTCTTTGTCAGGGTAGTTTGATCATAGCAGCAGGAGAGGAATCTAGAACATTCCTTGTAACTCATGTGCTTGTCCCTGGCCCACGCCTTCTGCTTTCTGAGCTCAAGATGTTCACCTGGACAGAGGTGGTTCCCAGGGTGGAGGCCACACCTGGCTCCCTCGGGGGCCACGGGCTGTTGCTGGCACTGGGTTGGGGGGGGGGGCGAGACCTTCCTTGAGGCTCTAGGAACGTGTCCCGTGGCTCTCGGGGCCACAGCGTGTGTCTGACCGCAGACGGGTCTCCTGGCACAGCGCTGTTCTCCCCTATCCTTGGGGACCGTGGACGCCTGAGACGCAGAGTCGTGTCCCCTTGAAGTACATCGCTGCAGGCGGCACCTCCCGAGCCACGGCGCGCAGGGCTGCAGATTCAATCAGCCCCGTGCCATGGCGGTGGGGGCAGCGGGCACGGGGGAGAAGCAGCTGTCTTCTGTCGCATTGGGGCGAAAGCAGACAGGAGCCTGGGGTGCTGCCAACCAAGGCAGAAAATGGGCATCTGGCGCTCATTCCTGAAGGTCACGGGGTCGGTTCCCGCTGTCCGCGGAGCTGCAGGCAGGACTCTGCCAGCCGCGGCCTGTGCGCGGTTGCTCAGAACGTTGATTGGAACTCACGAGGAAGAGGAGGAGGAATAGGAAGAGAAGGAAGGCGAGGGAAGAGAAGGAGAAGGAAGGGCAGGAAGGAAGAGGAAAGAAGACAAGGAGAAGGAGGGAAGAGGAGGAGGAAAAGGAGGAGGAGGAGGGAAGAAGAGGAGGAAGGGCAGGAAGGAGAAGAAAGAAGGAGAAAGAAGGAAAGGGAAAGAGGAAGAAGAGGGGCAGGAGGAGGGAAAAAAGGAGAGGAGGAGGCAGAGGAAGGAAGACGACGAGGAGGAGGGGGACAGGATGGCGCGCATGCGCAGTGCAGGCCCCCACCTGCTCGGCCAACTCCCCGCCTTCCTACAGGACGGCGACGCTCAACCGGGCTCAGCCTTGCTCATCTTCCCGTTCGTATCCATTGCTCATTCGCATCCCAGCGACTCAACAAGAGAAGAGCCGAGGGAGGGGGCAGCGTCCATCACGGCCGGGAAGGGGGGCCGCTGGGGCCTGGATGCCACACTGTGTGTTCACATCTTGGGGGACCAGAGGGCAGAGACGGGGACGCTGCTGCCCGGCTTGCGTTCTCCTGTCTCCTTTCCATTCAGCCCTGGACCCCACCTGTGGGGTGGAGCCGCCCAAGTTCAGGTAGGGTCTTCCCTCCCCGGTTATTTCTATGTGGATCATCTGTGTGTACACACGCAGACACACACAGACGCGCACACACACGCACACGCGCACACACACGCACACGCGTGCGCACACACACGCACGCTCAGTAACCACTCCATCACAGGACAGTCCCACCATCGCGCCCTGTGCCTGATCCTGCCCTGCGGCTCGCCCGGCGGGCGGCGGGCAGCAGCCCCGATGCCAGGAAAGTGTCTCTCAGGGTTAAGTGCGCCCCGGTAACAAGCAGTCGCGCACCTCTGCCCTGCGTGCTGCTATCTAGTCTGTTTCTGCTGCGAATGAGATGGGGCAGAGTGCGCCAGCCGTCACATCTAGCCAGAGCAGTTCCCACGCGATGCCTGGCAGCCAAGGCGGTGGGCATCTCCGAGGTGTGTGTGCGCGCCCACCCTTCTCCGCACACAGAGGCATGACCTCCCATAACCCTTACATTCAAATCAGGACGATAAAGAAAGTGTCACCTCTTAGTGCCCGTAAGAGAAACAAGGCAAAGACCCGTGAACTCTGGACTGGCAAGCCACAGGCTGGCAAGATGGCTCAGCGGGTAAAAGCCCCTGGGCACAAGACTATGACTTGAGTTCGATCCCCAGAGGAAGACGGAAAGAACAGAACCCAGAAAGTCACACCCCAGTACTGTGTTTTCCCTTGTAGGTGGAGAACATACTTTGTTTCGCTTCTGAGCGCTCCCGGGCCTTGGGGCAAGACAGAAACAGGCAAAATTCACCACCACGTGGCCTGGCTGGGCAGCGGCCGACCCCAGCTCAAGGCAAGCCCCCCACAGCGGGGCAAATGCAGCTCATTGGAGAGCACGCCTTTCAGGGCTGCCATGATCTTTCTGATGGACAACAGTTCTTTAATGGGCGGGATGCAGAGTGGTTTCTATGGTAACCAGCCTCGGGCATGGCCAGTGTCCTACCTTACTCCCAAGCTCGCCTGGGAAAAGGTGACCACAGCCCGCGGATACAATGTTGCCCCAAATTCCACACGTTCCACTGGGTAACAGCTTCCCGGGGTTGTATGATCCCAGAACCCAGAAAACCCTAAATCAAGGCCCTGTTGAAATGCATGGGCAGAAGAAACATCAGGTCAGGGAGTCACGGCAAAGTGCGGAGCCACACTGAGATGCTCTCTGACGACATTCTCAGCCTCTTGTCTGTGCAAACCAGGAGCCGGTTGGACACTCCAGAGAACGTACTTAATAGTCACAGAGTGAAGCCTCATCCGGAGGCAGGTAATAAAAGACTATGGGGGGGGGGCTAACGATGGTCCAAGCTCACCTGGGTCAGGACTTGCAACATTCCAGCCCCCCACTTCTGCCAGGCTCTGATCAGTCATCCTAGTAGGGGCAGCAGCTTCTGTCCAGAATCTTCCATTTGCAGGACGCCGTGCACAGCAGAGGACGCAGGGACCCATTGGGCTTCTGGCTTCGCGTCTTTGGTCTCCTGCGGAGGAGGCCAACTTTCATGCTGTCGGCCATTCAGGTGACCCTGGGGGCACGTGGACTAGAAACCCAAGGGCAGCTGAGACCCCAACATTGTAAGCAGTCACGGAAAGAGCCATCAACCGGCGAAGCCGCCATCCTAGACTAGACTTCAGACTAGACTGACATCTCTGAACTCAGCTTTAAGAAACACCCCTATTATGGGCCAGGAAGAGACGGCTCAGGGCTTAAAGTCCTCACCTCACTAGTGAAAGGACCTGACTTCCCATCCCCAGATCCCATGCAAAAATGCCAGGTGGGTGTGGCAGCCTGCCTGTCACTCCAGCCCTGGAAGGCGGAGCCTGGGAACCCCCAGAGCAAGCTGGCTGACAGACTAACCCTAAGGGCTGTTCAGGGTTTAATGAGAGACCCGGGCTTTCAGCAATAAGGTGGAAGAGCGAGGGAAGAAGATTCTCAGTAGCACCCAGCCTGGGCTAGTGAAACCAAAGCAAAACAAATAACCACCAAGGGGGAGGGGAGGCTAAAGTGCCCCCAGGGCTGCAGCTAGTGAAGGCGCCCAGAAGAGGTTTGTGGATCCCACCGTCAGTCACATGGGTTTTGATGAGCCTCCTGCAGCCGAGGCTCTTGTCCCCGGCTGGCTGAGCCGCGGCCCACGCCCCTTCTTAGGGTGTTCCTGGCTCCCCAGCCTCGGCTCTGTGGATCTGTCCCCTGTTCCCTCCTCCCGTGGCCTCGGGGGGACGGGACGAGTCACCCCCTGCCAACACAAAGCCCAGCAGATGGCAAGCATCTTCGGGCTGCCAGCAGGAGTCGGGAGGGATAAGTCGAGTCGTTTGTTTGGGACAAATTCCAGCAAGCTCCGGCGGGGGCTGCGCCGCAAGCTGGCAGGGGCGGGCGTTAGGTCGTGACGGGTTCGACCCTGAGCCAGGTGTCGCCAGCCCGGAGGTCTGTGCTGTTCTCGGGTCACAAGCAGAAGCTAGGTGGGGGTTCCTGGGGCCTCTCCCGCTCCCCAGCTCCTTGCTTCCCTCCATCGTCCCTGCTTCGAGTCTCCGCTGTGGATATGTCGGAAGCTTTCAGGAACATTTCCTTTGCTTGTTTATTGTCTGCTTTTGCCTTTATTTGTTTATCAAGACAGAGAGAAGAGTTGCACAGGAACCTTCCAGAGCTTTAGCGTCCTGCGATTCTCAAAGACCAGCTGCTGCCTCATGAAGCAGTGGCGCCATCAGTGTTAAAGAACCATCCGGAAAACCGCAGAGAGCAAAGATGCTCAGATCTCCTTGGAGACGGTTGTTCGCCTTGTCCTGTGTGTGTGTTGTGTCCTTTGTGTGTGTGTGAGAGAGAGAGAGAGAGACAAAGGAGACAGAGAGACAGAGCCAGAGAGACAGATAGAGAGAGCCAGAGAGGAGGGGGGCTCACAGTGTGGGACACACATGTAGCCCAGAGGACCCTTGTGGAATCCGTGCCCCCCACCATGAGTTCTGGGGCGGCAGCTCCCTCCGCCCCCCGGTGGGCTCTCTGTGGTCTATTTCTAAAGTCTGCTCAACTAGTTACAGCCCAGGCTGCTGGGGACGTTAGATTACGTGTCTTCCAAGGGCTTCTATTAGTCATAGAGCTCACGCAGCCCAAGCTGGTCTTGAATTGCCTACGCAGCCGAGGGGACCTTCACCTTCCAATGCTCTGGTGTCCATCTTTTGGTGCTGGACCCCGTGACTGGTTTGTGTCGTTCTGGGGATGGAACGCAGGGCCGCATACCCGACAATGCTCTGCCCACTGCGCTGCGTCCCGGGCCTGCGCACTCGGCTCTAAAATCCAGTTCCTGAAATCTTTGCTGTCACTCACCCAGCTAATGCTCAAACTCCAGAATATCTCAGAAAGTGCCCTGGCCCCTTCCCTGCCCTCACCGAGTCGCCCGTGACCCTTGGCTTTGGCTGACACCTTCCTCTAGGACACTGGCCGCAAGAGAGCGAGTCACAAATACACACAAGCTGGACCGTGGAGACGGCTCAATGCTTCACGTGCTCGACACACAAGCAAAGGGCCAGAGTCTCCGGGATCCGCGGGTCCTTGTTCATGCCAATTGGGCACGGGGGCCGCCTGCTCTGCCACACCTGAGAACTCCCAGAACTGGCTGGCTGGCCAAACCAGCCCTGTGGCAAGCTCTGATCTCAGCAGAGACTCTGCCTCAAAGGAATAAAGTGGAGGAGCAGTTAAGGGTGATTCCAACATGATTTCCACACAGGACACACATGTGCATTCGTACCTACGTGTGCTTGTGAGCATGAATTCACACAGATACATGCCTCCTTCCCACATCTCACACATACATGGAAGAAAGAGGAGGAGAGACGGAAGAGGAGGAGAAACAAGAAGAGGGGAAGGAGGAGGAAGAAGGGGAAGAGGAGGAGGAAGAGGAAAAAGGGGAGGAGGAAGAGGAGGAGGAAGGAGGGGAGAAGGAAGAAGAGAAGGAGGAAGAAGGAGAGGAAGAAGAGGAGGAAGAAGAGGGGAAGAGGGAAGGGAGGAGGAGCAAGGAAGGAGGAAGAACACATGGAATTGGACGTACGATCATAAAGCAGTCTTTTTTTTCTTTTGAGACAGTTTCTCTCAGCCCAGCCTGGCCCGAAGCAGGGGCTTGGTTTATAGTGACCCGAGTTCACCCATCTGCTTCCACCCCCATGTGCTGGGCGTTGGACGCGGTGCCCAGATTGTTAATGCCAGGGCTGGACCCGGGCAAGCACCCTCCGTACTGAGCCAGCCCCGGCCCTGCTGAAAGACTCTGTTCACTGGCATCTTGAAGCAGACAGCTCTGGGCCTGGGGGTCGCTGAGCCCTGACAATGCTCTGAACCCCTGAATGCCAACCGCAGGCGCCAGGCTGAAGGGGATCCGCGTCCAGCTGGTTGGATGAGTCAAGCAACCCAAGGCAGAAATGGAATTTATTCAGCTCCCGGTTCCCAGAGGGGAGATAGGGTCTTTCGTGGCGAAACGGCACGACTGGAAGCAGAGGCTGGACACAGGCCAAGTCGCGTCCTTGAAGGCTGAGCTGCTAGATGTAGACCTCAACTGCCAGAGCAGCCCGCAAGGACGGTGGGACCCGCCCACCTCAGGCCCACCCGCGCTGCCTTCCTCCAGCAAGGCTCCACCTCCCAAAGGTGCCGCGACCTTCCACTCCCGTGAGTCTGTGGGGACACATTCCACACCATGACACTCGTGTTCCTCCAGCTCTTCAGGCCAGGTGACCTCGGTCGCTAAAGCAAGTCACCGGCCTTCAATTCGATGAACTTCTGCTAATCTGTCGGGTTTTCAGTTCTGCACTGAGCATGCTGGCCAGCCTTTGTCCTGTCAAAACAACCACCATGTCAGGCCCATTACCAACACCACACAGGTGGAGACTGGGAGGGGACGGTAGGCTCGGTCTTGGGTGTTGAGGTTGTTGGAGAGCATTTAATAAGAACATGCCAAATATTTGTACTTGAAATATCCAAAGTGAGAAAAATCTCAGCAGTTGTACAGCATAATTTTACCCAACCTTGTACTTTTCAAAAGTTGGACGGATCTGGCATTTTGGTGCATCTGTTTAAAGTTGGAGGGTCATGAATTTTTTTTCTGTTTTTTTTTTTGGCCTCTGGACATATGGTCACGCACCTTGGAAATAAAAAGGATTGAGTTGGAGACAAGCTCTGTGTGTGTCTTTTGGAGAGTTTCTAGGCTGGGGAGACCCCCCCCCCGAATGTGGGCTTGGGGCTCAGGACTGTAAAGAGACAAAGGACCCTGGGCACCAGCCCAGCGTTCATCTCGCTATCTGGTTTTTGACTGTGGACGCCACGTGACCAGCTGTCTCCATTCCTGCCAGCAGACACGCCTGCCCCTCCAGGGCCGTGTGAGACATGGCAGACACGCCCTGAGAGAACCAAACCTGGAGACCCTACTCATGTTTCACTGAAAGACAGTTTCACTGACAGACAGTTCACATTCCATACAGCCACTCACCTAAGGTTTAAAACTCAGTGGTCACACTTCAGTCCATGAGCAATCTCCTGCCCAGGTGCGTCCGTTCACTACAGAGAGACTCCGCCAGGGCCACAAGCTCCTTTTGCCTGACGTATGTGGATGGTGGGATCGTCCCCAGACGCCGGGTGGGATCCTGCCCTTGAGGGTCCCACCCATTGCCATGTAGAACAGACCACTGCTGGATGGACGTGTGGGTACTGCCCCCCCCCCCGCCCTGCGCCCAAATATACACACAGCCAGTCTCGGAAATTGTCCTTAGTGCTTAACTGCTTTTCAGCAGTCACACTAGGCGGCCTCCTGTCTCGCCATCCGAAAGGTCTTAGGTAAAGACTCTGGGGAATAAGTTGTGAAACTAAAGACCCTCTGGGTGCATCATCTTCTCTCTCCACTGTTGGAACATTGAGGTCTTGCGTGCTGACTGAAAGGTTCTGGGGTTTGGAAAGGCTGTTGTCCAAATGTCTTGTGATAATCACCGTAAAGTACAGTGACACTGAGTATGACTCTGTGTGTGTGTGTGTGTGTGTGTGTGTGTGTGTGTCCAGAGGGCTTTCAAGTGTGTGTGTGTATGTGTGTGTGTATGTGACCAGAGGGCATTTGAGTGTGTGTGTGTGTGTGTATGTGTGTGTGTGTGTACGTGCCCAGAGGGCATTCAAGTGTGTATGTATGTATGTGTGTGTATGTATGTGACCAGAGGACATTCAGTTGTGTGTGCGTGAGACCAGAGGGCATTCGAGTGTGTTTGTGTGTGTGTGTGTATGTATGTATGTGAGAGAAGGCATTTGAGAGTGTTTACGTGTGTGTATGTGTATGTGAGTGTTTGTGTGTGTGTATGTGTATGTGTGTGTATGTGTCTAGAGGGCGTTCGGGGGTGTGTGTGAGGTCAGAGGGCATTCGGGGGTGTATGGAAGCCCAAGGGTGGCTTTGGGATCCTCCTTACTGCTTTGCTCTGGGTTTTCCCGGGCTCTGCCTTCCAGGGCAGGATTACAGGCGGCCACTCTATCCACCAGGCATTTTTAACGTGGAATCTGGGATCTGAGCTCACGTCTTTTGCTTTCCAGACAAAGGCTTTAACCTCTGAGCCATCTGTCCTGCCCAGCAGGCACAAGTATTTCTTTGCCCCCAAGAGGAGAAACACAGTTTGGCACTGAGCATAAAGGAGATAAAGTGGCCCCAGTCCTGGCCTTCGCTGGGGTGCTCGGACCTCATTCCCTGCACAGCACCCCTAGAAACGTCAGCCGGAGTCGCCGGATGTGCCTGGCGCGGGGCTCCCCACGGTCTGTGCGCCTCAACGGCTGATGACTATTGGAAATTGAGGTGCCGGGCACAGAAAGGGAAAGTCAGTCACTCTAGCGCGCAACTAGTTAGTGGTGGAATCTGGGTGTAAAATCTCGGGGCCCGATTTCAGAGCTTGCCCAGCGCCCGGCTTCTCTGCTGGCTTCTGTTTGTGACAACTTGGGCACAACCCACTCCTTTCAACCATTTCTCAGTCTCCCCAAGACTTGGCTTCCAGGGTGGTGCACTCGCCGGAAAGCAACGAAAGCCGTGACTGTACTTGCCAGGGTAGAAGAGATGGTTCTTCATCCTTTCTCCTCACCCAGCGTCCACTCGGGCCTCGTGGAGCCGTCCTGGCACCTAGGCGAGGTCACGAGACGCTGCAGAATGCAGACGTGGAGAACACTGGCAGGCGACACTGTCCTGGCCGGAGCGGGAGCGCCACGCTCCCTGGGGCACAGCAGGGCTTCAAGACCACACACTTCCTCCAGCAAGGCTCCGCCTCCAGAGGGTAGACTGAGGCGCACCATGCAAGCAATCTTCAGGGACATGCAGACAGTAAAGGGGGGGGCAGAGGCAGAGACACAGAGACAGAGACAGAGACACAGAGACAGAGACAGAGAGAACATTATTCTGAAAACCATGTTCTATAACAAAGACTATTCAGTATTCCCAAAGGACTGGAAATTCCAATTATATAGACACAGGGGAGAGGGGGGAGGGGCAACTATTTCCTCCCCTGGGCTTTCTCCTTTGTTTCCTTGGTTCACAGACTAGCTTGCTACATTTTTCCTTTTTTCCTTTTTCCTCTTTTAAGACTACCTTTTTAAGTTTGTATATGACAAACACTGAAACAAAATCTAGACCTGTCGGTGTGGTGGCCACGACAGCAGATAAAAGCAAGACGTCATCGCCCTTCAGCAGCTGATTAATTCAGTAAGTGAAGCAATCCACTCGTCGACGTGTGTGAACTAAGACTATTTCAAAATTTCAGATCTCAGGCTAGAGAGATGGCTCAGGGGTCAAGACTCTGCCTCGAAAGCAGAAAGTCCTGAACTCGGATCCCAGGTCCCACGTAAAAACACCAGGTCAAAACCACGCAGGCTGCACTTCTGGCCTGGTGGGCGGAGCCTGGGAAACCCCAGAGCAAAGCAAAAAGGAGGTAGAAGCAATCCAGGATGATTCTCGAAGTCACCCTTGGTCCTCCACAGGGACACGCAGTGCGCTCTCTCTCTCTCTCTCTCTCTCTCTCTCACACACACACACACACACATAGATTCAGGTGTCGTGTCCCATATTTTAAATGCTTTACAGCACTGGGCACGGCAGCGTCATCTTGGCGACTTGCTTAGCGTTGATAGCCTTGGTGTTGCTATAAAACAGAATATAAAATATGTATAATAATAATAGCCTAAAGCTACTGCACCGACTAAATGTGCCGGCACTAGGGAGACCCACGGGACGGGCCCAGCTGGGCATCTGCAAACCCAGCACTCGGAAGGGGTCAGCCTGGACAGCGTAGGGAGACCCCGTGGCATTCAGCACAAAAGACAGAAGAGTATGTGCACATCGCAAGCTTTCGATGAAGACTGTGAAGATGATGCGTCCCGGCCTGGGGAGGTGACTGGGAGAGTAGAGGCTTGTGTGCAAAACCGACAGCCTGAGTCCAATCCCCGGAGCCACCAGGTGGAGAGAAACAGCTTCTGGAAGTTCTTCTCCCACACTCATGCGCCAAGACACTCTGAAGATGAATCTACTCTCTTTCCCTCTCTCTCCCTCTCAGGCCTTTAGGAAAGATAAATTACCTTCACAGTATCAGAGGTGGGGAGAGAACGGTGCTGAGTGGACAGAGAACGGACCCCCCACTGCAGGCAGAGGTTCACACAGCTGTGGGAACCGTCTAGAAATTGGGGACAGATCTGGGAACTATTGTGGGTCCCGCCTGCCAATGACCCTCCCCTGCTGCAGGCTGTGTCTGTGGTCCTACATGACCTTGGCTGACCTTGACCAAGTCACACTCACTTCCGGAAAAGCTGGCCCCAGAGGCCTGTTCCCATGATGCTCTGCTCGGCTCTGATGTCACATGCCTGTATCATTATGGTTCCTTTTTTGAACTTTTGTGTTTTGGGCTCTGTAGCTGCTGCATCTCTGCCTGACCCTTGACCCCAGGATGATCCTCAAAGGCGGCTGAGCGAGTGGCTGCCTGGGGCCCCGGACCCCAGATGCCAGCCTGGGGGCTGGGCGGCCCTGTCTGCCAAGGGGGCTTGTGATCCACGGGACTGTTCTTTGTCCTCCCCAGCTTTGGTCTCCAGAGCCGGGTTCCTCCTGCCTCTTCCTTGCAAACAGAGCCGCTTCCTGCTCGCAGAGTTATTTTGCTATTGGTGGAAGTAGATTCAACAAAGGCCATCTGGCAGATTCTACCTGACTCAGCTACTTCTTCCAGCACTTTCTGGGCCACAGTGGACCGGCTCGCCCATCTCCGAGAAAATATCAGGTTTCGGTGGCTCAGAGGCAGGAGGACGTGACGTCTGGTTCCCAGGCTAACCGTGGCCCTCGCCTCCCACACATTGCACTTCTAGAAGCGCCTAGAACAGAAGGAGAACGAGCTGTGTACATACAGAGATGCCCCTGCGGAAGGACGTGGGGGCTGGTGGCCGGGAGGTGACTTGCATATCACCAACGTCCACTGTTCACGCTCCGTGACTCCAGTGAGTCCCTTTACCTCTCCTGGCCACAATTTTCTCCCTGTAGATGCAGATTTCCAGCCACTGGAGGGGCGGCGTGTGGAAACATCAGTGGCGTTGAAATCTAAGGTGGTGACGTCACACCATCTTCCCACCACTGAACGTTCGGCAGCCTGAGTTCTGCCCATGTGCTTGTTGCCCAAGTCTCTGTCTCCAGGGTTCTCTGCAAAGGGTCCGCCTGTGCTATTTTTATGCATGACACGTGTCTGTGCTGGGGAGCCCCCGGAACATGTGTCTGTGCTGGGGAGCCCCGCACACTTCAGGTCTGCTTCCTGGAGACAAGACTTCTGCAGACCCTCTGGTGAGACCCCCGGCCAGGCAGCGACGCCCCACCCAGGCAGCCAGTCGTGCTCCTCATGTCTCTGCCGTCAGAGCAGAACCTGTCCAGCAGACGTCCCAGATGGCAGGATGTATATTTAAACAATGGCCGCAATCCGTAGGAGCGCGAGCCCTGAGGAGAGAGAAACCCAGTTCCTCCTGTAACCGGAGGGCTGCTTGGACTTAAGGTGGAGCCTCGGAGTTTGGGGGTCGAAGGTACATTAAGGGGGTGTGGATGCAGCTGGTGAGAACACAGGGCAGTGATGTCCATAGCGAGTCCCAGGGGCAGATGGTCACACAGGGGGAGCACAGCAGGGAAGTTTTCCAGGTTGGGGGAGCGCCCACAGGGGAGATGGACGGGGGGGGGGGTGGCGGGGAGGACCACTCACCTAAATGTGTCTCCACATTGCTTAAAGCAGGGGTGGCTCAGGGGAGAGGTTCTGTCTCAGATGCATGGTTGACAAGTTCTCTCATTATAGTTTGACAGAGAGCTCATGCCCATGCCATGATGTGACCCCTTCCTACCCATGCTGAGAGAGGGACGATCCTCACTTGCCTCCCTCTGTCTTATCCACCTGCCCAGGAGATGGGCACCCCAACGGGTGAGGTTTTCCCCTCTGTTATAATAGACGATCTCCTGAAGGCCTGCTCAGGGCTTAACCCAACAACTAATTCTTCACAACTGTGCCCAGAGCCCAAATCTTTAATTGTCAAGTTGGCCCCTGCACCTAACGAAGCCTGAGGACCAAGGCTCAGGACTGTGTTGGGCAGACAATCTGTGTATTGCTCCACGGGCTGCGGACACAGGGGGCGTGGGGGGGCTATAGCAGGAGAGAAAGTAAGTTTCTGTGAGATTCCTGCGGGACCTTGGGGGTCTTTCCCCAGGCGATGTGGCTTGTGAAACTGCTCGCTCCCCTCACTCACGGGGGTGGAAGCCAGCAGAGGGCTGCGAGGGAAAAGGCAGAAGAGGGGCCAGATGGCAGCAGGGGTCGGGGGAGCCAGGAGGCGGCCACGCCATGGGCGGGTGTGTGACTCCTGTCAGTGGCCAGTGAGAGTTTACGGCCCCTCCCAGGTCCCCCAAGACTGTAATAAGAGGCGGGTGTTTGGTGGCGGCCTTGTGCCTGTCCTGGTGGCCGCTCTGCCACAGTGGTCAGGACCCCACCCATCCTCCAAAGCTGCTTTCGTCCCCTAGATCGCATCATCACCTCCAGGAGCCCCGACCCTCCTAGGGGCAGACTCTCCAGCTCCTCTCGTTTCCTGCCTCACAGTTCATCCCTTTCCCTCTCTCGTCTCCCTGGTCCGTGTCCCTGGTCCAACTGTCTCCCGGGGAGACATGATGGTGTTTCCACGGAGATCGCAGGTCAAGTCAACCGAGCCAGGATTGGAGGACAAAGACAGCTGGTCGGGTGATGCTGACCGAGGCCTAGCCGCCTGGGATGTGCGGCCAGCGCCCCTCCTGCCCCCCAAGCCCGTCCCGGCCACTTCTTTGGACAAACGCTGGGTTTGAGGTTCTGATCTTGACCCGGCTCTGCCTCCTCCATGTCGTACGTCTGGGGCCGGACAGCAGAAGCCGCCAACGACGCGGTGACATCTCCTCCTGAGCTCCCGGCCCAACGCCTCACCCCAGGGCTCCTCATCCAACCCTGAGCTGGATGCTCTTTTCCTGGGAGATGGCGCGTGAGTCCTGCTCACCCTGCAGGGGTGTCAGCACGCGGCAAAGCAGCACCGCGGCCAAGTCCAGCCTGGCAGACGGGCACAGCTGAGGTCCTCAGGGCAAGGGCAGGAGAGGGGCGACTCAAAGGATGGCATCGCCCAAAAGCCCACGCCAGCCTGGGAGACACTCCTAGAGGCTCACACACATAGTCACACACATATACACATACTCACACATGCACACACATACACATACACACACATGTACACAACTCACACTCACACACGTACGCATACACACGCTCACACACATACACTCACACACATACACTCACACACATACACATACACACACACGTACACATACACACACTCATACACACACATACACTCACACACACGTACACATACTCACACATGCACACATACACACATACACTCACACACATATACACATACTCACACATGCACACACATACACACATTCATACACACACTCACACACATACAGTCACACACACACATACACATATACATACACACACAAACATACACCCACACATACACACTCAAATACACACATACACACACAAATACACCCACACATACACACTCAAATACACACATACACTCACACACACATATTCACACATGCACATACATACACACAAACTCACACACATACACACACTCACACACTCACGTACACATACACACACTCACACACATGTACACATACACACACTCATACACACACTCACACACATACACACACTCATACACACCACACACATACACACACACACACACTCACAACACATACACACACTCATACACTCACACACATACCCATACACACATGCACACACACACAAATGCACACCCACACATACACACTCAAATACACACATACACTCACACACACATACACACTCATACATTCACACATATACACTCACACACATACACTCACACACTCACATATACACACACTCAAACATACATTCACACATGTCTCAGATATTCATACTCACACACTCACACTCACTCTCTCACACACGCGCACACACACGTGCGCACACGGATGACTTGCTCCAGGACAGTCTCTCCCAGACTTGCCCAGCCAGAGACTCTCCTCCCCCAGCAGTCGCCCTGCTTTGCTTTACCTTTGGCAGAGACCCCACAAGTATATCTTGTTTGTTTCAGGAACTTCCTGCCCCCTAGCGAGTCTCCCTCCACGGTGAAATGTTTCAGATTGTTGTTCCGCAGAGATGGGGCGCAAGACTCCCTCTAGGTCAGACTGGGGTCCACCTGCAAAGAGCATCATGCCGTGCTGGCACCATGCTGCCTACACCACACTGCAGGCTCCAGGCTCTCCTTACTGATGCTGATGGGCGCAACGCCCTCTTTTGCACAAACACACACACACATGCGCGCACATGCACACATACCCGACTCCCGTAAGCAGTCTCAGTAATCATATATATATAATATATATTATACACGTTATAATAATTCTATATATAAACTCCACTCCTTTCCAGGCTGGCTGGAAGTCCAGGAACAATTCAGGATGGGCTCCGTCCTTCGAGTTCTGTGTCAGGCAGATGAGAGAGACGATTGAGTGCGCCAGTCCCTACAGGTGCACTTCTGAGAATTAGACAAGAAAATCACGAAGCTGCTTGGTTAGGAAGTTACCAGCCTCTGAGTAAATCAGCAGATGCCACCTTCTCCCATGCGGCAAGGACACTGGGCTGGCACCTTACTTCCTGCCAGACCCCAAACAAGCGCTTCCGAGACTCAAAGGAGTTTCTCTGAGCTTTACATGCCCCTTACCTGGGGCGAGGGAGCGTCTCCCCCTCCAAGGCTAAGGCTCTGACTCAGCAGCTGCTCGGCGATTCCACACACATTCTCAGTCCCTTTCCCCTCTCGGCGATGCCAGCGAGGGGTCTCGCCCACCAGAAGCCTCCCATAATCGAAAGGTGTGAAGTCGCCTGAATCTAGTGCAAGTGATCTTGACACGTTCCGGAGACTCGGGTGGCCGCTTTGTCGTGGGGCTTTAAGCCGCGCTCATAACTGGTTCATTTTCCATTTGTTCGACACGCATTCAGCCATCGGCTCAACAAATTAGCCGAGGATTGTTTCCTGGTTGGTAATGAAATCCCTAACATCGAGTCTGTAGTGAAATGATTTTTAATTTAGCTGAATGCACGAGACACATGCACATGAGGTATTAATAATCTGCAAACTCAGATATAAGTGTGGGAAGGAAACCGAAGGACCGTCACAGGCACAAGCAGAGAAAGGCGGTGAACCGGGAAGCCATCACGGCCGGTCAGACGGAAGGACAGTGGAAGGCACGTGAAGTCCAAGGCACAGTCAACCCCTGGTGTCCAGCATTTATCAGAGGAGGGGGAGGCCTGGGGAGATGCCGGGTAACAGTGAGGACCCAGATTCGAATCCCCAGAGCGCACGTCAAAGCCGGATGTGTGGCAGGAGGGTCTGTAAGGTCAGCATCCTGGGGGAGAGGATGGAGACGGGAGTCCCCAGAAGTCTTGGACATGCGACCTGCTCAACACCTGAGGGAGTCTCCTGACCTCACACATGTGCACACATCCAGATACATACATGCACACAAACACATATACAGAAACATACACAGGTATGCACGCAAATACACATATACACACTACACACATAAACATGCATGCATATGTACACATACACACATGTACACACAAACACACATACAGGGACACATGTGCACACTCACACACGCACTTACACACATGTATACACACATGTGTGCACACATACATGCACGTTCTCACATGCACACACATACATATATGCTCATACATACACGCACATGTACACACATTCACACATGCAAATATACACATTCATACATACATGTCACACATGCACATACGTACACACATTCATACATATATATGCACACATGTACATACACACATTCATGCATGCACCCACATACACACAAACACATACATGGACACGAACACACATGCACACTCATATATGCACACACCTGTGCACACACAGGTACACATATATACACACACATTCATACATACATATGTACACACACTCATACATACATGCATACACCCACGCACCAGCTGGTGCCACGGAAAGACGTGCACAGTGAGGAGATCGACGCAGCCCTCCGCCGTGGGCATCTGTCCTAGAACTGGGTCGTTGCTCACCTAACAACCAAAGTTGTGCAGTGGGTGGATTTGCACCGCACAGCGAGCTGCGGTGCCTTCTCTTTTGTAGCGTCCCCTTGCCAACATGGTGGGGGAAAGCTGCCTTGCCTGGCAGGAAGAGGGGAACCGAGGTCTGAACCCCAACACAGGGGACAGGGAACAGGGGAGCACGCCTCACTGCATGTGCTCCTTGGTCAGGAAGGTTGCCTGAGCTCTCAGAGCGCATGACCTGGCGTAAGCCTCTCTCTCTCTCTCTCTCCCTCTTTCCCTCCCCCCCCGCCCCTCCCTCCCTCTCTTGGCAGCTTTATTAACTTTCTCTACATGTGCAATCGATGAGTCTAAGAACAGTGCCCACTTCAGCTGTGATGGCGCTCCTTCCACATGCTGTCACTCAACAAGGATGGGCGGAGCACAGCAAGTGGGAGGTTGTGGCTCCTCCCATGTTCCCCAGGTTCCTGACCCAAGGGCTGCCCTGCCCATCCCTTTCGAATACATGGAGCCCCAAATCGGAAGCTCCCTGAAATATCCACACTTCTGATGACTTGTTAGAAGCAGCAACGCGTCCTCCCCCAGGGACATTTTCTGCGCTCACCACCAGTGGCTCCCGGTCCCTGGCTGGCCAGCACTAAACAGACCTAACGTCTACCCAGATAAGGCAAGTATTCTTCCGCGGGATCCGGCAGCAACACACAAACACATACATGGACACGAAGGAAGTGTCCAGCATTTATCAGAGGAGGGGACATGGAGGTGTAATTAGTTCCTTTGTCCCGGCAGTAAAGAAAAGCAAGAAATCTCGCCCCCAGCCCCCGGCCCTTCCCCTCTATGCACCGATTATTAAAAATTAGACAACTACAGTTTGGATTGTGAGATTGGGCCTCAGCCATCAGGGTGGACACCCCCTCCCGGGTCAGGTATGTCAGGCTGCAGGTACGTGGGAAGGTAAGCCCGCCTGCCCCATGGTGCGCAGCCCTGGACACTTTGGGATCCAAAGGACGTGGCCTTGCCGCATTATTTAACGAGCGTTCTGTCCTTCCGCTGCTACGCACACTTCTACCCTTCACCTGTAAAACTAGACAGGAAATACAACACGGGCTGTTTGGAGGGCACCGAACCGGAGTTTCCTCTTCTGCTTGGTAGATTGTGACTGATCGATCTGTGATATGCATTGGGTAGATTTCCCAATGCTTATCGTAGGGAATATTCTGTCCGCAACTGGGAGGAGCCGAGGCTACCCCAGGGCAGCCTCCTCTTCTTCTTCCTCTTCCTTCTCTTCCCACTGCACCTTCTGCTCTTCCTCCTTCTTCCTCCTCCTCTTCTTCCTCCTCTGCCTGGCTCTCAGTAACCCAGGATGGCTTCGAATCCCTGCTCACCCCAGTCCCCCAAGTGCTGGATCTCAGACGCGTGCACCACACCCAGTGAGCGAGAGACCCTCTATCAAAACCAGAGATGGGCAGCCCCCGAGGAAGACCCCCGGCGGACCTCTGGCCTCCACACACGCACATTTGTGCACATATGCACACGTGCACGCCGCATGCAAACGAAGCAGCTGCTGAATCGCTGTCTAAAGAATGACTGATTCCTTTCTCCGCCAGCCCCTGAGCCTCCGGGGACGCTTCTATTTTTCTTTCAACTCCGGCCTCTCGCAGCGCAATCTGTCTCGACAGTCTTCGTTTAGCGAGCTGTGGTGCTCTCGCTGCTTTGTGGATGTTGACGCATCGTTCCCTCCTGCCCGCGGAGCACGAAGTCGTGAGTGTAAATGCCTGGTCTAGTGTGTCCCGCGGCGGCTCCTGGCGCCTTGCATGTTCCCACGGGCACGGCGCGTCCTCTTGCTGTCGCGCTTGTCTCTGAATTAGAGCGGGAAGCTGAACAGTGTGTAGAGACGTCAGCTCCGGGTGGTGCCCACCTGGCGCCTCTGGGGTTTGAACTCATGACCCCTCGTGTGCTAGGCAGACCCCCTTGTGCCCAGTTACCAGCAGCGGCCTAAAAGAGTCAGCTCTGGGAGCCGATGGTCTCTCCTGGGGTTTGCTCCACTGTCCTCTGTCCCTTCAGTGAACGCGTCCTGAGGCACTGGCCACACCTCCCTCTTCACACTTACATGCGAATTTCTTAAGTGGCACTTACTTGCCTTACCTTCTGTCTGCACCTGCCCGCCTCCAAACACACACGCACACACCACACACACACACACACACACACACAGACGCTCACACATACACAGACACCCACACAGACACACACACCACACATACACACACAGACGCTCACACAGACACACACACCACACACACACAGACACACACATACACAGACACCCACACAGACACACACACCACACACACACACAGATGCACACACACACAGACACACACACACACCACACACACAGGCACACACATACACAGACACACACAGACACACACATACACAGATGCGCACACACACATACAGACACAGACACACCCACACATACAGACACAGACACACAGACATACACCACATACAGACACACACATACACACATACACACCCAGAGACACACATACATACGCACACAGACACCCACTCGCACACAGACACCCACACACCCACACACACACCCCTTCCCTGGTGGGTAAGTCAGATGGGTGTAGCAGGCTGGGATGAGCTTCTTCCATTTCCTCTCCCGACAGCTTCTGGAAGCCGTGCAGATCCGAGGTTCAGTTAACTACCGGTCAGCGGGCTGTCCGCCGCCTCCGGCTGCCCCTCTGTGGGAGGGATGCTGGCCCGTCTCCTCCGCAGACGTTGATCCTGGGTCGCAGCTGGACGCCCACGGGGCTCGTGGGGAGGAGACGGGCCAGCGAAGCCGGAGGCTTATTCGTCCCGACAGCTCAGCCTAGCGTAGTCAGCCATCTTGCGAGACACTGCCTCCCTGGCTCATGGTAGAAATTTCTAGACGCCACCACCAGAACCACCCTCAGTCAATTCCGACTTTTCTCTCTAGACCCCTGGCCTCCCGCCCTAGTGTAACCTTTAGCTTCCTTCTTTGTCCCCCCCACTGTCCTGCCTCCCTAGCAACATCTAAAGGTAGACGCCCCCTGATGTCCGGGGGCTCTGCAGATGTCCCCACCATGGTGTCCACAGTGGCTCTCTCCCTCCGTGTCCCCTCTGACCTTCAGTTCTCTTTTCTTCCAACGCTGTCCCACCTTGAGGCTCAGCTGCGGCTCCCCTGGGCACCGGGGCCCTAATGAGCTCATGTTTCTCACAACTCTACCTGTGTTCGCTGCTCCATCAAGCGACCGGGAGTTGACACTTGTGGCACAGCCTCTCTCAATCATTCCCCCCACCAAGCTGCTGACCTAGCAGCAGCCAGCCAAGGTCAGCCCCGAGGGAGAGGGGCCCCTCCAAGAAAGCCTGGCTTCCGGGTTCCTGGCTGTGACCTTGGAGAGACCAGACTCACTGAAGCTGGATGCGCGAATGCTGAGCGCCCATGGTAGATGGGGCATGCACGGAGCCAGTGCTAGATGCACGGAGCCGATGCTAGATGCCCAAAGCCAGTGCTAGACGCATGGAGCCGGTGCTAGATGCACCGAGCCGGTGCTAGATGCACGGAGCCGGTGCTAGACACAGGTGAGCGGAGCCCGTGGTAGACGCGTGTGTGCCAAGCCCGTGGTAGGTGCGTGTGCGCCGAGCCGCAGAGCCAGTGCCCCGCAACCTTGAGGGTGCTCAGTGCTGAGCGCACTGTCTTCTGTGCACCCATTGGCTGGGGCTCCACACGCTGTTGCTCCCTGTCGTGTGCTTGGCCCGGATGCAGCACGAAGCTGCTGCTCTTTACCCGTCAGAGAGCGAGAAGTGTAGCAACGCGGCCATGGGGCGCCCTGTCTGACCGGCAAAGCAGCTGTGCGCCGCACAAGGCAGGTGATGGGTGCTGCGTTCTCTGTATTGTAAGACCATTTTACTTCAACTTGAAGGACGCCATCACACACACGTACACACAACACCATATACACTCATGTAGCTCACACACACATACTTGACTCACATATATACTTACACACATACAACACAATACACTCAGACACATAGATAAACAGACACACACATACAATACAACATACACATGCATGCACACGCATGTACACAACACACACACACACACACACACACACACACACACATGCACTGCTGATTGGTCCTTGCTCCTAGCTAACCTTCCCTCTGGCTGTCACTCAGACAACTGCTCAGCAAGAGGAAAGCAAAGCCCAGCATCTTCGGAGTCTGAACCCCCCCCCAGACAGGAGCAGGTAGGAGAAAAGACCGGCACATGAATCTAAGCGATCACAGGGGCCCTCGGGCAAATCAGAATGACAGAGCTGGTCCGCTTCTTCCCCATCTTGCTGGCTTAAAGAATCTCCACAGTGCAACTCAATGCAACGCAACGCAACGCAACGCAATGCAACGCAATGCAATGTAATGCAATGCAACACAACTCAATGCAATGCAACACAATACAACGCAATGCAACACAATACAACACAATGCAACACAACTCAGGCAATGCAGCACAATGCAATACAATGCAACACAATGCAATACAATACAACTCAACACAACTCAGGCAATGCAACACAGTGCAATGCAACTCAATGCAATGCAACACAATGCAATGCAACGGAATGCAATGCAATGCAACACAACTCAATGCAACGCAACATAACACAATGCAATGCAACACAACACAATGCAATACAATGCAACACGATGCAATGCAACACAACACAATGCAACGCAACACAACACAATGCAATGCAACACAACACAACTCAGATCTTCAGGAGGCGCACCCGAGGCTTCCAGATGGCTGCTCTCTGAACAAAGTGCACCTTGTAGCTCCCATTCTGGTTGCTGACTACACACCTTACAGCGTGGCTGTGTGTCAATCAATCTTCATTCATAAACAGATTGTGGGACACATTTGACCCTCTGCTGAGGTTACTGGCCCTAAACTGTATCTGCCCTGGTTCCACGTAACTGCCAGATTGTCACAAGGTCCCTGCCTCAATTGCTCCAGAGGCTTCAAGACCTCTGAAGTGAGGATGGGGAGTCCCTTTGGCAATGCCGGGGAGAGAAAATTCCAGAATAAATATGAGACTGAATTTTCACTCCAACTCTATCTCTGATAAACAGTGGCCAAGTACAGACCACGCCACTTCTCTGAGCTCCTGTATCTCACTTTAGCTTTTCTTTTCCTGGATTCTGAAGCTGGGAGAAGCCACAGTCCCCATACCAGGTGGATGACTGAAGATATAGGCAGCGTGGTCCCCGAGACACACAACAGAGAGCTTTGCTGATGCCCATGTGTACCAGGCAGATGGCTGTGCCCTGCACCCCAAGGAAGGAGCGCGTCTCCATTGAAGGCACTGTGGGCCATGCACTGCGTTCTTCAGGAGACACGACCACAAACGCCGGGAGCTACACCGTCTAGTGCTGGCTCCTGGGGATGAGACCACCACGGGTCGTATGTCATCGCTGCAATAAACATCTTCAAAAGAGCCGGGGAAGTTTCCAGAGCAATCCTGCCTCCTTCTCAAAGAAGCTGCTGGCTGGATGACACTCCCGTAATGCCTGGTGTCACCCAGCCGACCTGTCAATCACAGAGTCCTCGCACTCTAGACTGGGTACCTCTGCTTTCCTGAATGATGCATAGCTGAATGTGGTTCACACCAAAGAAAAAAAATCAAGTCATTTTTCCCAGTCTGTATCTGAGTAAATACACACACACACACACACACACACACACACACAAAAATCATTGTACAGGTAACTCTTCTGCATTGCTATGAGACACACCCAGGCTCAAACACCTAAAGGGAGCAAGAGTTTATTTGTTCAGCTTACGTTCCAGGGGGGAGATGCAGCCCTCCGCGACAGGAGAGGCCTGGCTGGCAGGAGCTGGAGGAGGCTTAGGCCACATCCCTCACTTTCTAAAGGTCCCAGAACCGCCCTGAACAGCACCATGAGGCCTTGATGGTGAAGGACTTAGCCTCACTCCTCTTGCGATGTGGATGGGCTCGCAGGCTGCAGGCTGGGGTTCCCGGGGTGTGCTTTGAGGAGCCAGCAGACTCTTGAGACAGTTGCATGGGGGTCCTCAGGTCACAGAGAACCTTCCTGACGTTTGCTTCCTGGCTCATAGAGGAGGCGACTTTGTTCTCCCGTGTGCTCCCATCATGCCTTGCTGCAGGCCAAATCTATGGTCCATTTGATCTTGGATTTGAGCTTCTGGAACTGAAATTAACCTGTTTTCTTGGCAAGTTAATTATTTCAAGTGTTTTGTTGTAGTATCTAAAACTGACTCTCTAATCTCCTGCGCCTCGGGGTTTCCACACATGAATCTGTGCAGAGCAGAAGGATTTGGTCCCGCGCACCACGTGAACTACTCTTTCTCCGAGAGCCGGGAGACAACGCATGTTCTGCTTCTCTCTGTGGACAGCACTCCCCCACAATGTGCTTTGTATGTGACACATTTTCCAGTTGACCTTTCTCTGAGGCGATCTGATGTTTTAATGGCTTTGCTGTGGCTTTATTTCCCAGGCTGACGCTTCGCTCCTGCCCCTGAGCCTCCCACGGCTCACGCTGGGCAGGTAAATGTCCACACACGTCCTGGGGAAGGTTGTAATCTATAAACCTGTCAGATAGGAAATCATTTCATCTCTGCTTTATGGAGGGTCCCCCCTTTCCTAAATTCAAGGGAGAAGAAGGGCTTGGAGCTAAGTCTCTTTCCAGATAAGCAAGTTCTAGAAAACTGTGATCGTTTTGGGCGAAGACAGATTGTCCTGTTCTTGTAGTCTGCCTGTGTGCTGCGGATAAACTCCCCACCATTAGGGGAGTAAGGGGGAGGGTTTATTCTTGCTCGCGATTCTTGGCTACAGTTCTTCGTCCAGCTTGACAGCAGAGTTCATTCCAATACTGAGGAACTCTGGAGCCTGTCAACTTGCCAAACAGCTTCCCCCATCTTACCCAGGGAACAGGGAACAGCCCCTCCCACCATGGGCGGGTCTGCCCGACAATCAGACCATCTCCTGCAGCCTTGCTCAGGGGCCTGCAGCCTTGCTCAGGGGCCTGCAGCCTTGCTCAGGGCCGTGCCTAAACTACTAACTCTTCACAGTGCTCCCAGAGCTCAGCCCTCAATGATCAACCGACCCGGTACCTAATTAGCACACCTGTACCTGTTAACGGTCCCCCTGGAAGGAAATATTTCTGCCCGGGAGGATCCTTTGACTTCAGCTTCTGTTTTTGTCAAAATTTAAAGAAATTCCTTGTTCATTTTAAAGTACCGTTACTTCTCATTAAACCAGTGTTGTCCAAAAAGTACAAAGAGCTGTGAACATCTCACTCCTGTGGCGTACTTTATTTTGTGTGTGCATGCATGTGTGCAGCTGCGTGTATATGCATGTGTGCATGCTGTGTGCATGGGTGTATGTGTGTACATGGGTGTGCATGTGTGTATACACTGGTATGTGCATGTGTGTGTGCAATTTTCATGTGCATATGTACTATGCATATGCATGTTCCCATAGGTACGTGTGTGTGTGTGTGTGTGTGTGTGTGTGTGTGTGTGTGTGTGCGCACATGCACATGCATCTGGAAACTCAAATCCTCCTTGACTGCTCTTCTGCCATATTCTTTTTGGGTCTTTAATGAAACTCAGAGTTCAGCCAGCCAGTCTAGGGACTCCTAGACTCCGCCCTCCTGGCTGGAATCACAGCAGGCTGCACGCCCACCTGCCACCATACATGGGGTCTGGGCTTCCAAACTCTGCTGCTTTAACTGTGAGCCATCGGCTCAACTCACCAACTTCTGCTTTGAGTCAGGATCTTTCGTTGAACCTGCCAATCACAGATACAGCCAGACTAGGTAGGAAGCGAGCTTCAGTAGCCTCCAGTCTCTGCCCCCCAGTGCTCAGCTTGGAGGTTTGTACCACCGCGCCACACTGGCTGTTTGCACAGGGGCTGGAGGCAGAATGCAGGTCCCCACTCCTGCAAGCAAACGCTGCCCACTCGTTGGTGTCTCTCACTCCAGCGTCCCTAGTGTGTGTCCTCTCGCCGGCATCCCTAGTGTGTGTCCTCTCAGCAGCATCCCTAGTGTGTGTCCTCACTCCTGCATCCCTAGCGTGTGTCTCTCACAAACGTCATATTCACAGCACCACTTACCGTAAAGTTCCATTTAGCAAGCTCATTTGCCTGCCGGTAAACACAGCTCCCTCAGATGCAACCGTCGTGTCACGTTGTACCAGACGCAGGTATCCGAAAGGAGCTGCGTCAGCAGCGTGCGGAATGCTTGCCTTTCAATGGATATCGAGTGATTTCCAAATCTTCAGTCTTCTCTTGTCAGTGAAGAATGCGTGTTTACATAAAATTCATCTCTATGTCCTCATCTAGTAATTTCCTCCAGGTACGGAATGAAAGTGACTGGTACGAAAGATGCAGTTTTTAACTGGAGGATGAAACTCTTCCCCGTGGATTCTTCCTGGCGGAGGTGTTGATTTCCAGCGGCGTGCAGCAGCGTACGCGTACGCACACACCTACGAGTGCGCACACACACAGCCTGAACCCTGGCAACCTGTCCAGCAGTGGCAAAGGGCCCCTCAGTTTCCATACAATACCCTGGCTGCTTTCCTGTGTTCTGCACATACTGATTCTCAGTGATACTTGAAAAACTTTGAAAACGTTTGTCCTGCCTGCCCTCCTGGGTTATGAATTACTTAAGGTATTTTCATTGGTGTCGTTAATCTCCATCAGGAACTCTGCTATGATCTTCTTATCTTATTTCATTTCTCACTCCCCAAAACACTTAATAAATCATAAAAACTTTATAAAAATATGATTTTTCACCTCCAAAGCAGCAAAGACTTATTGATATTCAACTTGGTGCTAATTTGTTATTCTTGCCAGGGGACGCTTCTGCAGAGCTTGCTGATCAATCATAGCTTGGTCTACGGGATGCAGCTGAGGCTCAGAACTGTCCTGGGCAGCGTGGTGGACACTGGTCATGTGTCTACTGGCCACTGGGACAGCGGCTGATATCAAGTGACACGAGCTCAGCATACAGTACGTGTCGGCACTGCAGACCGGGAAGCTGGGGCTGGGAATGGGCTTAGTCATGGGAGAGTCAGCTGCTGGAGCTCCAGGAGCTGAGGGGGTTTCCAGCAGCCACATTTAATGAGGTCAGGTGGGCAGTGGTGGTGGGCTTACAATCCTGGGCCTGGGGAGGCAGAGACGGGGGAACCCCGCGGCTCTCTGGGCAATTGGATTAGTCACTTGCCAAATGTCAGGACGGAGTGAGTCTGCCTCAAGCAATAAGTTCTACTGCTGCTGAGAAACGACACCCAAGGTGACCTGTGACCCTCACTTGGCTGTATGAACACACATAGGAACATGTGTGTACACACGTGCACATCTGCACACACGTGCACACCTGCACACCTATACACATGCATATGCACACATGTGCACACCTACACACATATGCACATGTGAACACCTACACACATATACACATGCGCATACCCATATATGCATGTACATACATGTGGACATCTACACATGCATACATGTGCACATGCATGCATATACACATGTACATACTCACTACACATATACATAAATGTGCATACTTGTACACATGAATAGACATGTGCACACACATATACATGTGCATATCTACATACATGCACACATACACAAGCACCCATGAACACACCTGCATACAAACATATACACACATGTGTGCATGTACACATACACAATACATCGACATACAAGTGTACATCTACACAAATATATACACACGTGAACACCTGGACATACCCACATGCCTATATACACACACGTGAGAATGCCTACACACGTGAGAATGCCTATACACGTGAGAATGCCTACACACGTGAGAATGCCTACACGTGAGAATGCCTACACACGTGAGAATGCCTACACACGTGAGAATGCCTATACACGTGAGAATGCCTACACACGTGAGAATGCCTACACACGTGAGAATGCCTACACGTGAGAATGCCTACACACGTGAGAATGCCTACACACGTGAGAATGCCTACACACGTGAGAATGCCTACACACGTGAGAATGCCTACACACGTGAGAATGCCTACACGTGAGAATGCCTACACACGTGAGAATGCCTATACACGTGAGAATGCCTATACACGTGAGAATGCCTACACACGTGAGAATGCCTACACGTGAGAATGCCTACACACGTGAGAATGCCTACACGTGAGAATGCCTACACACGTGAGAATGCCTACACACGTGAGAATGCCTACACACGTGAGAATGCCTACACGCGTGAGAATGCCTACACGCGTGAGAATGCCTACACGCGTGAGAATGCCTACACGCGTGAGAATGCCTACACGCGTGAGAATGCCTATACACGTGAGAATGCCTACACACGTGTGTATGCCTACACACAGACACATACAAGAAAATAAAAAGAGCTCACGTATAGTTATTGCATTATTACATTTTGAAATGTTCACACTGAGGGTACTTTGGACTCCCTAAAATGTGCTAATTAAATCATTTCTTTTCAATGTAGCCACGTAGAAAATGCAAAGTCTGCCACGCCCACTGTGGCCAGCCGCGCTGCGCAGAGCCCACACTGACCAGTGGAGACCCAGGAGGCCAGCAGGGCCCGCACCCCAGGAGGCCAGCAGGGCCCGCACCCCAGGAGGCCAGCAGGGCCCGCACCCCAGGAGGCCAGCAGGGCCCGCACCCCAGGAGGCCAGCAGGGCCCGCACTCCAGGAGGACAGCAGGGCCCGCACCCCAGGAGGCCAGCAGGGCCCGCACTCCAGGAGGACAGCCGAGCGCCAGCGTCGCCCCATCTGCTCGGCGCCTCGCCTTTCGCCTGCCCGAGCTCCGATACAAGGAAACCGCTCCAGCGGACGAGCCCGCAGCCCCGTGGACAAAACCCACAAGGGAACAGACCAGAATCATCTCAACGCTTCTGACTTTGAACAACCGTGGGTCCCCAGGCCGCGGTCTCGTGAGATCAGAACGTGAGTCACTCACTGGTCTCCTCCAGGGCGTGGCCAAAGGTGGGAGGAGGATGGATGGCGAGGACTTGGGGTGACACGGAGGAGGCGGCCTCCACGGGTCAGAGGACAGAGAGCGGCTGTGAAGTCCCCTCTGCGTGGAAATTACCTGCAGGACCAAATCTCCTGCACGGCTTCGTATCCCTGGCAGGAGGCTAGACATTACTGTCCCCTCCCGCCTTCACATGGGAAGATCAGCGTTTCTCCCGTGGGCCTGGAGGCGGCTCAGTGGGCAAGGTGTCCACTCACAACCTGGCACAGGAGACTGATCTAACACATGGTGGAAGGGAGAACTGACTTCAGAAAGCTGCGACTCCACCCCTGCGCCACGGTGCACATGAGCCCTTCTCTCTCTCTCTCTCTCTAGTTCTCTCTCTCTCTCTTTTCCTCCCACAAATAAATAAATAAAATATATGAAAAGATAGGCATTTCTTAACGCTCTTCTTTTTGAAGTTTTCATTTCTAATTCTCCTAGTCGAAGCCAGATGAAGCCAGCTCTGTATTTGACATTTGGAACTGAAGGTTTATTTCTTATCTGACTAAGCTTCTTTCCAGTGTCCCTATCAATTTCACGGTTGCAGTTCAGGTTTATTATATTAAAAAAAAATGGTGTGAATGAATCCAATGAAAGCAAAAGACAGAAAAATCGACCTCATCCATATCGGAGCAGGTCATATGTACCTAGACTCCCCTCACACAGGCTGATACCATGAGATCACATGTCCAGTCTCCCCCAAAGTGCAGGGCCTGTAGGTGAGCCCAGGTAGATGGGAGAAAGTTGTCTAGAAATGCCTCATTTGGAAAAGCGGAAACAAATGTCCTGCTGGAAGTGAAAGGCTTGGTGAGCCAGGAGGAGGCTGAAACTATTTCCTGTAGATTTTTTCTTTATTGAACTTTGATGCCTTTCCCTTGAATCCGTCCTCCGCTCATGGACTGACAGCCTGTCCATCTTCCGTGGCTCTGCGCTTTATACACCTGGACAGACATTTCGGGCCCCAATGTTGAGAACCTCACAGGGGGATCCTGGTGACGCATCCAGAGGGTTAGAATCTGGGGAGGGAAAGAGCATGATTTTGGGGCTCCGAATGGAGGGAGATACTCCTTTGCGGGAGACTTTGGCCAACCAGGCTCGGCATGTCCCTGAATCCCGGGGGACGGGACGGGACCCACCTACATGTAGATGTTTGTCCTTTCGGCCTCTGATAACAGTTGCTGCTGCTTTTTGCCCCTCAACATCGCTTGCCCGGCTGTTAGGGCAGGAACCCGAGGCGTCTGGGCAGGAGGAGGGATCTGAGTTGTTTGGGCTGGAGAATCCTGGAAGCTCAAGCCATGTAGAAGATACTAGAACAAAGACAAGGGAATATTCCTTGAGACCCCACACAAGTGCACAAATAAACCTTCCTGTCCTGTGTCTCTGAGCGCCATTCGTCTCTTCCTCCCTCCCTTCCTCTCTCTTCTTTCTTTCTTTCTTTCTTTCTTTCTTTCTTTCTTTCTTTCTTTCTTTCTTTCTTTCTTCCTTTCCTTCCTTCTTTCTTCCTTCCTTCCTTCCTTCCTTCTTTCTTCCTCTCTCTCTTTCTTTCTTCCTCTCTCTCTTTCTTTCTCTCTTTCTTTCTTCCTCTCTCTCTCTCTCTCTCTCTCTCTTTCAGTAACTGAGCATGTTGAAGGGATGCTGGGATGGACAGAAAGCAGTGGTAGCGACCAGCCCGTCGCGCGCCTGCTCAGGGCTTCTGGAGAGAGAATTGCTGTGGTGGGCTCGCAAAGCCCCAGCAGGCTCTTAGACCTGCGTCTTCGGTCTTTTCTGAGGGGACGCGCTCTCCCTGGGCTCTAGTCTGGGGAAGTTTGTCTCGGGTGACAGGAGAAATATTTTGGCAGCAGCAAGGAGTTTGTTCTTCAGTCTCACACCGCAAGTTCTCAAGCTCAGAAGCAGACGGCTCGGCAGACTCGGGATCAGGAAACAAAGCCCTCGCCTCTCGGTAAACAGACATTTCCTGCGGCCAGATGCTCAGATCTGCCAGCCCGGACTTTCTGTTTCTAAAAATTGCCCATCGCAGGCGGACTCCATCCTCCTTCCTCCGCTGCCAAATGTGCTAGTCAAACTGCCCGGTGCTGCTCGCCGCCGCAACGGAACCAGCCCACCTGGAGAAATCACCCCACAGCGTCCTTGGAGAAACTCCGCAATCCACTAGCTGACGAAACTGTCAAAAGCCCTTGGTCGGAATCAGGAAGGAAGATGGAAGGTTGTGGCTTGGTGGGCCGGCGAGATGGCTCGGCCGAAGGCGCCGGCTTGCAAACGGGCTGACCTGCGTTTTGGGTTCGATCCTCAGGAGCCCATGTGGTGGATAGAGAGAGCTGACTTCTGGAAGTTGACCTCTGACCTCTTCTGTGTCCCATGGTGTCTTCTCTCTTTCTCTGTCTCTCTCTCTATATATAACATATTATATATTATATATATAGTTTATAAAATGAAGTATTTTAAAAAGAGGTTGTGCCTTGATGCAGCCTGTGTCTGGCATACAGAAAGCTTCTGACCAGTGCTTCAGCGTAAGAGGCCAGGCATTGTGATGAGACCCTCGAGAGAGCATCGTGACTGCACAGCAGTACTTCCAGGACTGCTAATGCCGTGTGTAACGAGATGTGTGTGTGTGTGTGTGTGTGTGTGTGCGCGTGTCTATGCCTGTGGAGACAAAAAGGAATGGAGGGGAATCATCCTGGATTACTCTCCTTCATTGCTTTCCTGGGGCGTCCCGGGCTCCAGCTTCCAGGGCTAGAATTGCTGGCCTCTGCCCTCTCTGCCTGGCTTTTCTTTGTGGGATGAGACATCTGAATCAGGTCGTTTTGCTTGCAAGGCACTGGCTTTCAGCCCTAAGCCATCTTCCCAGCCTCTCTGGCCACACTTATAAGAAAGGACAGTTAATCCTGGGGATCAAGTTGACCTCACCCCGCATTAACTAAGATCAGCAGTGAGACCCCCGAAGAGATGATCCAGATCAATACATTCACAATAGAAGACCAGCCCTAGATCTGATTGGAACCTCCCAGCAGCTGACCAGATAAAAGGAACCACAGAACAGAAGACTTAGAAGAGAGACTCTCCGAAGCTGTGCTAGAAACGCTCTTCCCTCCTGCCTCCCGGCTTCTTTGCTTCTTCGACGCTCCGGGAATCCTCCAGCCTTCAGCCGTCACCTGCTGGCCTGCTGGACTGAGCAGCTCTGAGCCTACAGGATGTCTGCAGTGACGTAGCTGCCTCCAGCTTCAGCCATCAGCCACGTCGCCTCTGCCATGAAAGACTGTTTCTCCCCTCTGGAACCGTAAACTGAGTGAATCTCCCTTTCTCCCTTAAGTTGCTTGACTCTGAGTGTTCTCTCATGGCAACGGTTAAGAGTAACTGTTGCAGGGGCTGGAGAGGTGGCTCAGGGGTTAAGCCTCCGCCTTGCAGGCGGAAAGTCCTGAGTTCGGATCCCAGATCCCACGTATAGACGCCAGATGGAAGCGGGGGCGGCCTGCGCTTCTGGTCCTGGTAGGGCGGAGCCTGTGAATCCCAGGGCAGAAGGAGGTGGAGGTGTCCATGGTGGTTCGTGAATTTGTCCGTGGTTCTACACATACACAGACACACACATACACACACACACACACAGACACACACGCGCGCGCACATACACACAGTTGAATAAATAATAATAATAATAATAAAAAATTAAAAAAGAGTAACTGTTGCAGATACTGAGGCTTAAGTACTGAGCACCAAGTCACGCTGGTGGGGAGAGCAGTGCTGGGGATAAAACCCGGACTGCCGGACGCTCGACAGCTGCTTCTTCGCCAAAGTCACTTGATTGCACGCTAACGACCATCAGGAGTCACTTTGCACGTGTTGGTAACTGGAGTTAGAAGTGGGGCACACCCAACTCTGGGATCTCACATACAAATCTGGAATGTTTGGTTACTTTTTTACATGCAAGAAGGCAGAATGCCCGTTCCCAGGCCAAGGACAGATTGGCAGTGAATAAACAGCTCCAGGGCATGAAAAAGATGAGTTTGATTTGCTTGGAAAGATGCAACTGAGTTGACATTAACGCCGGTTTGTGGACAGCCTTGGAAGTTGGATTGAGTAAGGGGGTAGAGTTATGAATTTAATAAGATCTCCTGGGACCCAGGTCTCACCATGTAGCCCCACTGCTATGGCTGCAGTATACCATGATGCCTGTCTCGGTTCCTTCAGTCCTGTTCAGTCCACTAATATTGTCATTGCTTGAATTACAGAGATAATCTTTACACAGAGTGTCTGGTACAATGTCCAGTATATTGAAACAACATATAATAGGCGTAAATGTCAACTGTTCTATTCCCTCTGTCTTGTGGCAGAGACTAATCTCAACTGCTGATCATTTCATAGAGAAAAAAAACACAGCAAGTAGATATTAAATACAATGCAATTCTACAGAGATTAACATTTTGGCTACTACAAGATATCAAAGTCAGACAAAAGAATGTGGATGAGCAGAAAAACCTTTGCAAAGGAAGCCAGACTGAGATACCCACCCACAGGGAAAGCAATGGGTGAGACCCCAAGAAAGAGAACTGAGGGGATACAGGAAGCCCAAAGGGGACACTGTGAGAAGTGCTGGGAGACTTGCTGGAGCTCGAGAGGAGACACTGAGACAAGGGTGGGGAAGTGGGAGCCAGATGCTACTGGCCCCTCTGGCCACATGCAACGACTTGAGACGGTGCTGAGGTTACAGGTTTGGCTCAGTGGTTAGAGCACTTGTCACATACACAAGAGTCTGGGAGTTCTCCAGATCCAAGGTAAATTTCCAGAGGCGTGTGTGTCAGCCTGTCTATAATTCCACAGGAATTCCCACAGGAAACTGTCCAGCCCAAGTGGCCTCATAGGTAAGCTTTGGGATTAAGTGAGACCCAGCCTCCAAATAGGAAGGTGGAATAGTAAATGAGGGTGATTCCAACTGACTGAAAATGCTATTAGTCTTGGAGCTCCACACGTGTGTGTGTGTGCATCTGAACATGTGGACACGTATACACATGCATCCAATTCATGCACATATGCATTTGAAAAGAATAGCAAAAAAAAAAAAATCAAGCGAGAAAGTAGTATCTAGTTGACCTAATCATGAAATGCATTTTGCTGATAAATGTGGCTATGTGACTTTTGTGCATTTTGAATGGTTTTGTTGGAGAAATATGGAAATGTTTGAAGATTTTAAGACTGTGGGCTATGAAAAAACATTGAGCAGAGCTTAATGATCCATTTGGAAAACAGTAATGCTGGTTCATGAACTATTTGGGACCAGTTATGATGAAGGGAACAAGGACTTTGACAAATTTGAATTTAAAGATGATGGACTGATTTGCTTGGTAGAAGAGAACTGTGTTGGCAGCTTTGAATTTCAGAAAAGGAAAGGGCAGGTAGCGGAACAACTGTAACTATTGGAGAAATTAATGTCATTGAAGAAAAACCTTTCACTGTGGTATCTAGAGGAATGAGTATCATCATCCTGTGCGCATTCTGTGCTGTGAAAATCCGAACTTGTCTAGCAGAAGAAAATCTAAGATGAAGCAGTGCCTTTCCCTTCAAAAGTTTTGCTGCCTAGAAAAGGACGTGTCCAGGGTCAGTATGCAGAAATCGGTACAACTGTAGTGAGTGACTCAGGCTACGAATCAGCCTCGCTGTAGAACTTAGTGGCAGCATCTAGGCGATGATGAATTTGATGCAAGCAAGATTGAAGGGTTCATAGAGACAGCTTGGCTTCATGTGACAGATTTGGAGTTCCAGCAAAGAAAGGTGAAGCTTGTAGTTGAAAAATTTTGGAAACACCAGAACCAAGGACATGTGCCAAGGATGGCTGAAGTACAGACCGGACGTGGCCCACGGAAATGCTGCTTGTGCAGCACTGAGCTGTAAACAGAAGTGGGTTTGTCCAGCTATTTTGAGCCAACCTGACTATGACACGAACAGAAGGTGAATATGTCAGCATACGGTACTTATGTTTGCAGAATTTTCTTAATTTTGATTTGATAATGTTTTTTGTACCAGGATGTTTCCTTTTTCATGTTTATTCTGTGCTGAATAGTTCACTTGCTTTGATTTGACAGGACCTTATGGTTAAGAGATTTGGGGCTTTTATGAAAAGCGACTTTGAACTTTTAAAATGTTGGCACTGAACTATTAATGACAACATTTTGAAATTGCACCGTGAGAACTTTTAAAATCTTGAACTTTGAGAACTTTTAAAATTGAATGCATTTTGTCCTATAAGATGAATGAAATATCCATGGGAACAAGGCTTGAAAGGTTACAACTTAAAAGTCATGTGGTTCTGATGAAAAGGGAAGGATGGAGTGTGCCAGTTAGATGTACAGCTGTCAACCTGGTAATTGCAGGCTGAGCTCTGGGCACATCTGTGAAGAATTAGTAGCCAAGGGAAGCCCTGAGCAGGCTGCAGGAGAGGCTCTGATTGATAGGGAAGACCGCGCCCAGAGTGGGAGGGACTGTCACCCGGGCAGGTGGATAAGTTGGAGGAGCTGGTTCAGGAAGTCGGCATCCTCAGAGGACTTTGGGAGGTTTGCCCCTCTCTTAGCAATTCCTATGGAGATGGCGTAGCCAGTCCCCTCGGCTCCTGGAGTCGGGGCGAGCTCTCCCACCAAGCCGGACTATGAATCGTAACTGAAAATGGTAAGAAAGAATAACAACCCTTTGTTCCCCTAAGCCCTCCATCTACATGTAGGCAAAGTGCAACACGCGCACACACGCACGTGCGTATACACGCACAAGAACACAAACACACACATGCACACATGTTGTCATTTACATAAGTAAATAAGTAGCCCAAAGCACGAATAGCTCAGATCCGGAGAGGCAGAGAGCACACCCAGGCAACGTGTGCTGTCGGGTGGAAACCGCACCAGAGAGACTAGCACAAGCCCAGCCCTCAGCCGGTGCGGGGGGCTGAGTGCTGCCTGGTGAGGGTCGTGGCAGTTTCCTGCCTCAGGCAAACAAGAGCCCACCGTGGGGCCAGAGGTAGCTGTCAGAGGAGGAGCCAAAGCCTCGGCCGGCCACCTCCATCCCCCTCATGCACCCTCTGCCTCGCTGGCTCCCCTCCTACGCTATGCAGCCAATTTAGCCTTTGGAAGCCACTGGGACAGCTGGACCCCATAGATAATCTCAGTCCCGTGTCCGCCCAGGGCGATAATTCTCAGCTTCCATCTTCCCTTAATCTCTCAGCGGGTAACATATGTCGTGTTTGAAGATAACACTATTTACGATAAAACCACAGATCTTACAAGCTAATAGCAAAGACACACGTGTGCATGGTAAAGGTTCTGCAGCACACAGCAGCCCTTTGGGGATCAGAGTCACGTGGCAGTGGCATCTAGGAAATTCAGATGCTTCCAGAATTCCAAAGTGTCATGTTCTCGCTTGGTTTTTAGTTCTATAAAAATCTTGTCAACATTAATTCATGAAGACTCCCACCAAATATTTCTTTGGCGATAGCATCTCCCTATGTAGCCCAGGATGACATGACCTGCGACCCTCCTGCCTTAGTGTTCTGGGTGCCTGGAATGTTTTTTCCTTAGACTTTATTTGACGCCAGGTCTCAACACCTATGCGGGTCTTAACCTGACAGGCTTTTCCTCCCGTCGTTCTGCCCTAAGAGAGCAGAGTTAGAATCGTGACACCCGAGAAGTGGCAACAGCTGTTCTTACGCTACAACCTTCGCCCCACTGCCTGGGCGGGCCGCACCTCGCTCACCATGGAGATATGTAGAAGTCATGTTCCTTTTTATTCTCCCACGTCATGTGCGTGTGTGTCTGGAGTGCGTGCACGTGTGCATGGGATGACTCCTGTGGGGTGAGTACTGTGTGAGTAGATGCGCACATGTGAGCCCATTGCATGTTGGGAATCATCCCTGATCACCTTCCGTTTTGTTCTTTTGAGACTGGTTGGTAATCAAGCCCAGAGCCTCCCACGTGGCCCATCCCCCAGCCCGTTTGCTCGGGGGACTCCCAGGCGCTGCCTTGCAGGACCGCAATCTCAGCACACCGTCACGCCCAGCTGCATTTCCCGCGGGGTGAGAGCTGCTGAATCCGAATCCTTTCACTCGTGTGACAAGCACTTTCAACACGGAGCCATTTTCCTACCCTGAGAATTCTTGGTGCTCTGAGATCTAAGTGATGATTCTCACCTGCTGAAATCTCTCTGGTGGTAACATCTGTCACTTTGGGAGATACACAATCTACAATAAAATCCCCATTGCTTCTCATGTTGGGGGGGATCATAGCAGTGAAAGTTCATTACGTAAAATCTGGGCAATCGAATTTGACAAATAACAGAGTAGAAATGAGCCCCGGCTACAGAGGCCGGAGTGAAAGCAATCACAATCAACCTCTTTCTTCTAAGAGAGCCTTGCTAGTGTTGGGGGACGCCTTGCTCCCCCACAAACGTTTCAACAATGCATCTAAATTGTTACAGCATATAAAGGAACAAAGCCTGTTCCTTTCTGTTTCCATTTGTTGTCATGGAAACAGCATACCAGGGGTCGTGATTAGATTCTGGGGCCAGCACACAAGCACCGAGAAAGCTGGCGTAGCTGTGTGGCCCGAGACATATTCCATAATGTCTCTCTGTCTTGGGCTCCGCTCCCGTGAAATGGAGCTGATGGCGTGCGCGGGGGTGACTGAGCATGTTGTGAGTCAGTGATAGAAGAGACGAGAAGGCAGTCCAGTGCCTTAGCAGGCTGACCCTTGGCGGCATGGACCGGACACGTGGCTAACCAGTCGCAAGGGTGTTAATGAGTCAGGTATGAAAGCGAAGTCCGTCTGGTCTTCCAGCTTCCTACATTTACTAAATATAAAGACAGAGAAACCAGTTCAGCCATGAAGGTGAAACAAGCCAAGCACAAGCCTGATGTGTGGGAGATCCGGAGCCTCGCTGTCGGAGAATGAGAGGGGTGCACAGCGTTTGGAAGCTTGGATCCAACTTCTTGCAATTGTTGAAGAAAACAAAAACCTGGAGGGCCAGATTAGGACGTGACGTTTCCCAACGTTGAGATGCCGACTGTGAAATCTAAGCGGCGTCTGGCTTCAGCCCCGTTTCTGGGTTCTACCTTGAGAGAGGGGGGCTCTTGGGTCTCTGAATTCTAGACCAAGAGGCACACACTGGTCCCCAGCCCTCTCTGCTCCCCAATCTCTCTCCCTCACAGCAAGACTCGGTCCTAGTGCACAGTACCATCCTTACCCCAATTTGCTGATCACGCTCGAGGGAGACTCTCCCCCCACCCCCCGCACTCCCCTCCACCATCCTGAATGTCATCCTGCTTTGGGCCTCTGGGGACTCTGTTCCCCAGTGCTCATTAGGAAAGCAGCAAATCGCCAGGCAGCAAATCGCCGGGTTGGTGCTGATCTTCACTGGCCCAGGAAGGAGATGACAAATGCTGGGTGCTTCGGGGGCCGTGGCTCTCTCCCACACCCCAAGGCAGCGGCTGCCTAATCAGATGGAAAGAGTCGACTATTCCGCGGATGTCTTCTTAATAGAGCCGCTAATGGCCAGGGAGGCGGGTTCGACGTGACCTCCTGAGGGATGACTGGGCCCCACAGAGCGGAGCACAGTGCAAAGGCCAGCGGAGGGGTCCCCTGAGCCGCGCTTGTGATCCATGCAGTAACTGGTCCCTCACGATGACACAGAGGGGTCCCCGGGGAGTCAGCACAATGACACAGAGGGGTCCCCGAGGAGTCAGGTCTCCCCCGCCTCTGTGTTCTGAGCCAGGAAGGACTTGGGAAATGAACCTGGTCACTGCAGTTTCTTTCTGTCCGCGCTGCTGGTAAATTCGGGACCACTGCTTGGAGGAACAAGGCGCTTTGCTCTCGCTCGTGACCCTGGTCGCCGTCCACATGGTGACGGGGCTCATGCCAACACCAGAGCCAAGGGGCGCGGTGCGGTGGGAATGATCAGTGTAAATCGCAGACATACATGGAAACGTCATGACCAAACTCGTGGCCTCGAACAGTCAATGCTACGACTATAAAGGTTTGAGATGGACGGAGCTGACCATGCAGGCTTGTGGCGTTAGACAGACGCTGAAGAGAGTAGACGCCCTCCAGGACGGCCCCAGGGGAAGAGACCACAAGAACAAAAGAGAAGTACCTAAATTCTTGCTTAGTGAGCGTCTATCTGCCTAGGACGCCACAGACCACAACCTCGAAGAATTCACCGCAAAGCTCAAGCCAGGTGTCAACTGGACAAAAGAAGGCTGAGCTCCGGGGCGCATCTGTGAAGTTCAGATAAGACCTGAGCAAGCCCGTGAGAGTTATCCGACAGCTGTGGAAGACCCCAGCCCACGATGGGCGGGGCTGCACTGGAGTGGTGGATTTGGAACAGGCTTCAGGTTTCCACGTGGTTGATTTGATGGCTTCACAAGGTGTCTGAAGCTATTTATCTGGG
Source organism: Typhlomys cinereus (assembly GCA_023101885.1). Taxonomy (NCBI): domain Eukaryota; kingdom Metazoa; phylum Chordata; class Mammalia; order Rodentia; family Platacanthomyidae; genus Typhlomys; species Typhlomys cinereus. Next base: position 283,087 of record JALPQD010000728.1, read on the forward strand.
ACGGCCTTCTGCTGTGAATGACCTTGCAAAGGTCTTGCTCTGAGTTCTTCCTGCCGTGGTTTGTCTCGCAGGTTGACACGGCCAGCCCTGAGCCAGCGTCTCCTTCCTCCTGCACAACTAATCTTCACAGCTGTACATAACCCCCCAACTCCGCCTCGACGCCCATGTGTCTCCTCAGCCTCAGACACCCTGCAGGTCACTGCGCTGACCGTGGTAGATATTAATTAAAGTAGATTATAACTCCTCCTCTCCCCCACCTATGTCGGCAGACATTTCAAATACTAGGCTTTGGGGAAGCATTCGGGAGAAGTTTCCAGTCGGCTGGGAAAGGTCCAAACATGTCTCCTCTTGTCTCTTGCGTGACCATCCTCCTTAGCAACTGTCCCTTCATGGTCTTTTGTGGACACCTGGCGGTTTGGACGTGAATGTTAGTTGTTGACCGATGGCTCGCCATGTGACTGACAGCACATCAAATAAGGGGTAGATACACAGGAAAAGTAGCCAGAGAAACAACACATGTGCACACATGTGCGCATAGGTACACAAGAAAATACATACTCTCACACATATGCACACACAAATACATGCATGCAAATACGGCTTTCTCTAACACACACAAACACAGGTGTGCGCGTCCTACCACAGGTAGACAGTGGTAGAAATCATCTTTGCCTTCCAACAGTTCACACTCTTTGTAACAGTGTAACGGGGACCCACGGAGACCCTTGGGGGGATAAGCTGGCGCGAAGTCAACAGCACAGACTCCGGGAGTCGGGCGGGTGGCGGAGCAGCTCTCAGGTTCCTCTGCAGGCTCCCTTATTCTAAGTATCAGGCGCTTATATACCCCACCCGACATCCCATAAGTCCCAGCGTGAGCCTCTGCTGAGTTGTCCTGTCTGGATTGGTCCTCTCAGCCAGGCGGTTTAACTGTCTTTGCTCTGGAGAAGGCGTAGTCTCGCGAGATTTGTAGTCTCGCGAGATTTGTATGCTTAGCGGGAGGGAGGAGTCCAAGGAGCCTCTCTGTATGGGGGATGGAAGCCTCTGTGGCTCAATCATCCTCCGTTCCTCCTACAACTGTTCATACCTATTTTGTTAGAAACCCTTCTATCACCAAACTCTTTCTTAGGTCAGTTTTCTTCTTATTGGTGCGCTGCCTTCACCTCTGCCTGTCCTGGAAGGGCCCCGCCCAGTGCCCGTCTAGCCTGATCCTGCAGCTGCCCATAAGAAAGGCCCCAGAGCGCGCTGCGCAAGTGCAGAATAGACTCCATTACGGTGAGTCAAGACCATTGTGAGCTACTGTGTGATCCAGAGAGAGAGACAGAGACAGAGAGAGACAGAGAGAGACAGAGAGACAGAGAGAGACAGAGAGACAGAGAGACAGAGACAGAGACAGACAGAGACAGAGAGAGACAGAGAGACAGAGAGAGACAGAGACAGAGAGAGACAGAGACAGACAGAGAGAGACAGAGACACAGAGAGACAGAGAGACAGACAGAGACAGAGAGACAGAGAGAGAAGGGAGACAGAGACAGAGAGACAGAGACAGAGAGAGACAGAGACAGAGAGAGACAGAGACACAGAGACAGAGACAGAGAGAGAGAGACAGACAGAAACAGAGACAGAGAGAGAGACAGAGACAGAGACACAGAGAGACAGACAGAGACAGAGAGAGATAGAGAGACAGAGAGAGACAGAGACAGGGAGACAGAGACAGACAGAGACAAAGAGAGACAGAGACATAGAGAAACAGAGAGAGCGAGAGAGACAGAGATAGAGACAGAGAGAAACAGACAGAGACAAAGAGAGACAGAGACATAGAGAAACAGAGAGAGCGAGAGAGACAGAGATAGAGACAGAGAGAAACAGAGATAGACAAAGAGAGACAGAGACAAAGAGAGACAGAGACAGGGAGAGACATACTGTGGTCCTGGCTGAGGGACGTCACACCTTCTTCGTAGGGGGACACTCTTGTCCCCGAGGGTAGCCACTCCAACCCACAGTGAGACCATCTCCCCTCCTATTGTGAGACCCCCTCTGCTACGGGCACAGTGTCCACTGCATGCAGCTGCGTGTCTGTCCCTCCCCTGCTGTGATGCAACCGGCGGACGCTGCTGGAGGCAGGAAGGGCTGATTTGGGCCCTTGGTTCAAACAACGGTCCGTCCTGCTGGGCAAGGCATGGGGCGGGAGTGGGAGGCAGCTGGCCACGTGATGTGCTGTGTGTCAGGAAGCAGAGAGAGTGAAAGAGAGAGAGAGCGAGAGCGAGAGCGAGAGAGGGAGAGAGAGAGAGAGAGAGAGAGAGAGAGAGGGAGGGAGAGAGAGAGGGAGAGAACGGCGGGTACTCAGCCTGCAGTCGTCTTTCTATGCAGCCAGGACCCAACAGGGGGTGCTGCCGCCCACACTCAGGGTCTTTCCTGCCTCAGCTTAACCTCTGCAGAGACAGGGCTGGGGAGAGCTCAGGCAGCTCAGAGGGCCAGGGGCCTGCTCGCAAACCTGGAGACCTGAGTTCAATCCCCGGAGGCCCACAGGCCAGAAGGAGAGAGCTGGCTGCTGAAAGTCGTCCTCTGCTTCCACCTGAGAGCCATGGCGTGCGTGTGCGTCTGCTGCGTGCGCGTCTGCTGCATGCGCATCTGCTGCATGTGTGTCTGCTGCATGCGCATCTGCTGCATGTGCGTCTGCTGCATGCGCGTCTGCTGCATGTGTGTCTGCTGCATGCATGCATCAGTGAGTCTAGTCACACAGAGGTCAGCTGATGTCAAGGCCACTGGCCCGTGGGTCCAGACATGGTGTCGTTCAGGCCTCTGTGTGAGAATTCTTTGGGTCCTGCAGAGACTACGAAGCCACGTTTGAGGGCAGCCTTGCACAGCCCCCACGTCAGACACAGCAACTGTGCAACTCGGTGCACTTTGCATTTGGCCTTTGCTGTCAAAACAATCCCTCCCTTCTGGTCTCACCTCGCCGCCGCCCTCTGCAGCATCTTTGCTCTGGACGGGTCCCCCGGGGGCGCTGCACCGGGTGACACTATGTCTGTTCCGCAGCAAAGTCTCCCCTCGGGATGGGGGCGTCGGGCTGTGCAGGAGACGGGATGGGGTGGGCGCAGGGCCCAGCACCCGTGATCCAGGCTCTGCCGCGGCGTTGCGAGGGGAGCAGCTAAGCGCCCGGGTCGCCCCAGTCAGACGGAGCCGCACCCAGCACGCGGCCTCTGGTGGAGCGACAGGCAGGCGTCATGGGCGCGCGTTAGACTGTGGACCTTCCTTCTCCCTCCATTCCTTCTTTCTTATTTTTTCCTTCCTTCCTCCCATTCTCCTTTCTTCCTATCCTACCTTGCTCTCTCCCTCTCTCCTTCCTTCTGTCTTCCTCCTACCTTCCTGTCTCAAAATACAAAAGCACACCATTCATACATGCATGCATACCACACACATGTGCATGACATCACACGCACGTGCACACACACCCTACACACTGGCATGCACACTGCACACAAAAATGCATACCACCCACACACACACACACCACACATACGTGCACACACTATACACAGACACACACATGCACACATATGCAGGCACATACACACGCACACATACACACACACATGCAGGCATACACACGCACACACACACGTGCACACGTGCAGCAGAAACACGGACATTTAACTCTCAGTGTCTGTTCTATCCTCCGTCTCTCGTTTGCTTCAGTTTTCATGCTTTCGATTCAGTCGATACCTTTATGGGGAGCCGTTTCTTTGCACCCACCATGGGTGCTTCACAATCCAGGCCCCCTAGATCTCCCGGCAGAGCGGGCCCGACAGTTTCTACCCGGCAGCAGGGCAACAGCATTTCTTGTGCCATCTGTGCCCGGCTGGCACTGGGCGATGTTGTCTTCTGCTAAGGGGATGGAAGATGCTCTTGGACGTGCTTACTGATGGTGGCGCCGGCGTCTTGTGCTGTCAGCATTTTTATTTCTCTTCTGTGAACTGCTGACAGTGTGACCTTCCTCCGAGCCTTTTCCTGGCCTGGAGCCTGAGCATTTCGGAGTTATAAACGTTTTTCTTAGACTCGCGAGGTCAGCCTCTGCCTGTCCCTCACAGGCCCAAGTCCCTCCTTCCAGGGACTCCGACTCTCTCCGAGCTGCGCTCTGAACCTCCGGCTTATCTTCTTTCCACAGAGCCAGCTTTCTAGCCTCGTGTCTGACATCTGATGTGGAGCATCCTTTTGCTCTGAAGTTATGCAAACAAGGATGTCTAGATCTTTCCCTGGCTCCTCACGAACACCAACTATTCGATGAAACCACAATTACTGGAGGATATCTGTCGAGCCAGAGAAACAGGCGACCCTTTATTTCCCAGCACCACGAGTTGAAAGCCAACCTTTAATTAGTGATTTTGAACATCACGTTTACCTTTCGCCAAACCATTCTATGCTCGGCTCTGCCTCTGTGACTCCAAAGCTAATTCATTCATCAAAGTCTGGGCTCTGGTGCATTGGCATCGATTCTTTAAGGCAGGTTTCTTGTAGCCCAGACTATTCCGACTTGCCAGGCGGTTGAAGATGACCTTGAACTCTGAACTCTGAATCTCCCGCCTCTACCTCCCAGGTTCTGGGACACAGACGTACACCTCTGCGTCTGGTTTTACGTAATGCGGAGACTTGGGACTCATGCAGGCTAGCGAGCGCTGTACCAACCTAGCTAAGTGCATTTCTAGTAACTAAAACAGCTCGCGAATTTTCAACAGCTGACTGTTGTCTGCCCACTGCAGCGCCGTTATGCAGGTTTTCTTGGTTAGTCTTTCTCATTTGACACTTTTATACCTATTTTGCTCAGCTATGCAAAAAGCTTAATTTCTACTGAGATCCAGCAATTTAAAAACTGACTCTGAGAAAATGAAAATATTTGAAAATTTGATATTTCCCTCTGAAACAGTGCCTCTTTTTTTTTTTTTCACTTCTCCAGCAATCATTTGCCACTAATTAAAGATTTATTAGGTCTCGAGCATTCCTACATGCTTTTGATTTAGCTTACTTCAAAACATTTCCTGTTTTTTTTGTTTTAAATTACGAACAGATCTTTTAAAGTCATTGCTGACTAGTTTCTGTAGTGACCTGGGCAGGCTGTTGTCTGTCATAACAAGTCATCTGGCCCAATGCTGGTAAGATTTCATAACAATCCCATTCTCCCTCGGAATATTATGCAAATCATTTTGGTCTCCATATGGAGGTGTGAATAAACTTGATCCTGTATTTTTTAGTAATTTTCATATTTTATTCCATTTATCTCATGTGATTTTTGTCCTGTTTCCGTGTGTGGCATACCCAGACCCTGCATTAATAGTTGTATGTGTGTGTGTGTGTGTGTGTGTGTGTGTGTGTGTGTGTGCGTGCGCACACACGTGCATGTTTGTGCACGTAAGTGCATGTGTATGCACATATGTGAAAGTCAGAGATCAACACCATTGGGTGTTGATTCTGAGGGCAGAATGTCCACTTTAGTTTTTGAAATATCATCTGTCATTCAGACATCAGGACCCCAGCTAGTCCGGCTGACCAGAAAGCCAGGCACCTCCTAGCCCTGCCTCCCAGTGTTGGGATATAAGCACGTGCGGCCATGTCGACCTTTCTGGGAAGCTCCTTCTGCTGCTTAGCAAGCAGCTCACTATTTATCCCTCCCAATATCATTATTTTAGTCTCGTATTTGCTTGAAGTTAACTTTGTCGCAATATTGGCAATAGATGTTAGATACATGATTCTTAAGGTAATGACATCGTCTTCCCCTGCCCAAGATTAGTAAGAGCTTCCACTACAGTATGGGCTAAACTCTTTCTGGAGCGCTATTGCACTATTTCTACCTGTGTTGGGTTCCCTGATGATATGCCACCGGCACACGCCTGATGGGCTTCTGTCTGCTCATGGTAAATTATTCTTGAAACAGCATTAAATTGAGTTAGGTTTCAATGTATTTTCTGCTTCCATGTTTTACTGATAAGTGGGGGGAGGCACGGTTCTGCTGTCTTCCTTAGGTTTTGCTCCAGAAGATGCGCTGGCTGGGCAGGTAGCTGCCTCCATTTCCTCCCAGGGCTGCCTGCGCCTTGGAGCCATGTGCAGGAACAAACACGTGCATCCAGAGCTGTTTCCTGCGTACTGCCACGTCAGCAAGTCCCTCTATGGCTCCCTTCCAGAGCCTTCCATGCCAATCACCACCTATCATCTTAGCTTCTTTTCCTGTTGAACGTCCGTGGGTCAGTCACCGTCCTCGTGGGAGAAGTGTGCTTTGCAGCAAGGAGTTTTGTAGCTCTCGGCCTCCATGATGTCTGCAGTGACTTAGGCCGCCTCTAGCTCCTGCCGCCAGCCACGCCTTTGCCGCCATGAAGGACTGCGTCTCCCCTCCGGAGCCACAAGCTGAAGGAATCTCCATTTTCTCCCTTGAGTTGGCTGAGCCTCAGTGGCGTCTCAGCAACAGAGACGAGCAGCGGTCCAGGAAGAAAAGAATGCAGCAGGGTAGAGATGCCAATCCCGAGCTGCAGACACCTGCTGTCCATTTTACTCCAGGGAACACACACGTTCCCATGTTCAGACAGTGCTCCCCACAGCGTCACAGGAGTCAGCAGACAGTGCTCCCCACAGCCTCACAGGAGTCAGCAGAGACAGTGCTCCCACAGCCTCACAGGAGTCAGCAGAGACAGTGCTCCCACAGCCTCACAGGAGTCAGCAGAGAGAGTGCTCCCCACAGCGTCACAGGAGTCAGCAGAGACAGTGCTCCCACAGCCTCACAGGAGTCAGCAGAGACAGTGCTCCCACAGCGACACAGGAGTCAGCAGAGACAGTGCTCCCCACAGCCTCACAGGAGTCAGCAGAGACAGTGCTCCCACAGCGACACAGGAGTCAGCAGAGACAGTGCTCCCACAGCCTCACAGGAGTCAGCAGAGACAGTGCTCCCCACAGCGTCACAGGAGTCAGCACAGAAGTGCTCCACATTGAGGAGAGTGCTCCACGTTGACTCGTGGAGTCAGAGAGGAGAGTGCTCTCAGCAGAACCACAGGAGTGAGTGTTCCCAGGACAGTGCTCCCAGCAGACAGACCCACAGGAGCGAGTGCTCCCAGCAGACAGACCCACAGGAGCGAGTGCTCCCAGCAGACAGACCCACAGGAGCGAGTGCTCCCAGCAGACAGACCCACAGGAGCGAGTGCTCCCAGCAGACAGACCCACAGGAGCGAGTGCTCCCAGCAGACAGACCCACAGGAGCGAGTGCTCCCAGCAGACAGACCCACAGGAGCGAGTGCTCCCAGGACGGTGCTGCCAGGCAGGTCTTCCAGGGCCTTCTGCCGCCGGCGCACTTCTTCCCACAGCACCACATGAGGAAGACAACAGGCGCCTCATGGAGGCGGCACGTGTTCCTGATGCAGATCCAAAGCCCACCCTGCCCCAGGCAGGCAGCCGAAGCCACGTCCCCTCAGATGCTGCAGTGGAGCCGCTGAAGGACAACAGATGCCACTCGGGGTGAACTGGCCGCTTGGACAGCTCCGAGCCTTCTCTGACCCCAGCTCGGGCTCCGTGTGCGGCGACTCTGGGGGACTAATTGGCCGTGTAATCGCTGTCCCCTCTGTAACCCACACCAGCTGTTCCTATTCATGTCTGCAACTAATCCGCCCCCAAACCCTCCTGCTTCCATTTGCCTTGACAATATCCTGTGGTCCTGGATAATTGCACACCGTGTGGGAAAGGGTTCCCTTTGATCCCCTCTAAATTCTGAGTGGCTAATCTGGCTCACTGCTCCCCTGGGTTGGGGGTGCAGCCAGGTAGAAGGAGGGGTGCCCAAGGGAGGGGGCGCATTTGCCTCAAATGCTTCCTGGGGCCCCTGCTTGGACTTGCTTTGCCCCCACCCCCAGTCCTCTTGACCCCCATCCCCAGCCATTCGATTGCTGCCGTGGGCGGGAGCCCCAGCCACCCAGTGCCTGGGGGTCGACAGGACGAAGCCAAGCGCAGATCGGACCCTCGCCTGCCCAGTCTGTGGGGGAGTCGCGGACAGAGGGGGACACTGAGTCCAGGTGGTTCCAGAGGTCCTCGAGCCACTCACAGGATGTTGAAAAGCTGAACCTGAGCACAATAAAGGGTGGTGGGCGGCGCATCCCCCAAAACATCTCTCTGGGGAGCCATCGCCTCAGAGCAGAGCAACCCCTCAGGGACGTGAAGCTGCCAAACTGGGCAAGGGGCTTCCCAAAGTGGTGCCAGGGTACCCTTGAAGTCCTTCCCTTTCTTTCATCTCCAATCCTCTCTCTCTCTCTCCTCCTCAATTTCATTTCCATCAGTAAGTGAAACCAGTTTTTTGAGTCACGTTGTGAACAGCCAATACTAAGCCTAATGCAAGAGTTAGTCCCCACTGCAGAGGTCCAGGGGTTTGGGGGCCATTTGACCCTCTGATGTGTTTGTGAGGAAGACCCAGGAGGAGGCATTTGTGCTAAATCATTGTGGAGGTAAAAAGGAAAAGACAGGTAAAAAGTTGCCTCTTTCATAGTTGTGCAAAACAAGCCCCTGGTAACACTTCCTACACGTGAACTCTCACGCTGGTCTTCGTAGAGGAGGGAGGAGGGGAGGCCCGGAGGGCTAGGAGAATTACAGACGGCTTGTCACCCGATGAGGGGGCGTTAGAAGCAGGCCAGGTTGGGCCCGAGGCTGCTGCTGGAGACGCTGGATTGTTCACATTGAAAGCAGCTTTGTCCTCAGTGTGGAAGTTGGGTTTCAGAATGGTTAGAAGGCTGGCTACCCTTTCACACCAGTAGCCAGCAGGCTGGAACTCAAAGCCACTGCAGTCTAGACTCAGTGTGCAGGGCTTGGGCGAAGCCGCTGGACAGGCCACAGTTTAGATTTCAGAAACGTGCCAGTCTTCCCCGGGAGGTGTCAGTGCACGGGGCTGTGTTTGGGTGGCAAATGCGCTGGGGACAGATGGCGATACAGCCGTGCGAGGGCATGCAGGACATTTCCGCAGAGGGACACAGAGACGACGCAGAGACAGGCGTGAAGGGACGAGATCACGGGAACACGTGAAGAACAGGGCTGGAAACAGAAGTCTGACCCCCATGCCAGTGATGGGAGGAGGGTCTCCTCACAGTGAGCAGATGCTTCGGAGACCCCCGTGTCTGAGCACCCCTCCTCTCCTCCCTTCCCTTTTACCAGGACACAGAAATGGAAGCCTGTGGCAGTAGACGCGGGCCAGGGCAGTGTGTGTCCAGCGTACAGAAGCCACGTCCTGCAGCGCGCCCGCAAGAGTGGAGGCAAAAGTTACCCAGACGGGAGCCGAGGCAGCCGCAGCCTCTCGGCTCCTGCAGGACCCGGATGGGACCCGGATGGGTCCTGCCGTGATTGTCTCCACTGCGAAGCGCACACGCTCAAAGAAGACGGAACATCACAAGTCCAGGGGAGATGTGGAGAAACTGAGTCTCGGGCCCTGAGTCACTCCGTGGGCCAGTGGGCGCCCCTTCGCCACGGTCCGAACGCGCGTGGTCCCCCAGGGGCGCCCCTTCGCCACGGTCCGAACGCGCGTGGTCCCCCAGGGGCGCCCTTTCGCCACGGTCTGAACGCGCGTGGTCCCCCAGGGGCGCATGGCTTTGAATCCTGAGCTGTTGCTTGGGAGGCGGGGCGTCGCTGGAGGCGGGCGCGGCCCAGGAGGCGGGCTTTGAGGATGGGGAGCCCCGCCCTGCTTCTGCCTGCAGCCTGCGGCGTTGGAGTCTGCGGTTGGCTCTCAGCCTCCGCGGTGGACCTACCTTAGGCCGCCTCCAGCTTCTGCCGCCCGCCGCGCCTTTCGCACCACGATGGGCTGTCTCGTCCCTCTGGAACCGCAAGCGGAGTGAACCTCTCTTTCCCCCTTAAGCTGGTTGTATGAGTGCTATCTCACAGCAGGAGTCAGAGAGAGAGAGAGAGAGAGAGAGAGAGAGAGAGAGAGAGAGAGAGGCCACTGTAGCTTCCCGTCTCCCAGGAGACTCGATCCGTCTGCAGGTAAACCAGAGGGATGCTGGGAATCAGCCATCTCTCCGCCCCCACCATGGTAAGACACCCGCAAAGCGAGACCAACTCCAACATGTGGTTGTCGTAGCCTCAAAGAGCGAAGCTGTCGCTCTCTCTCGTGCCTCTCTCAAAACTTAAAATTTCAACACGTTTTTAATGTCAAGACTCGAACGTGTGTCTCTGTGGATTCTAACTCACTAGGTGGGTGCTTGTGCATCTGGATGCACATCTCTCTCTGGAAGCAGTTGGGGTGCCCAGCCTGTACCCACAGAGTCTCTGCTCTAAAACCCATGTAAATAGTCTCGATTCTTTTCTCTCTTCAGTATTCATTATTTCATGGAGCAAGCGAGCCCGTACTAGAGCTGCGTCGCCTGGTTAGCCAGCAGCTCTTTCCTCTGCGTATTTGAAGTTAAGGTGGCTGAACCTCGGGAAGAAGAATCCATTACGTGCCTCACTTGTTCTAAACACTGCAGAGAAACCTCCCTCCACTGCCGCTGAGTCTGTGCCCTCCGCCGAGAGGAGTAAAGACCGACACCATTTAGTAGAGCTGGAACCAGCCCATGTTTCGGGCTGGCGGGCGCCCCAGGTCAATGCAGCTCAGGTTCAACTGACCAAAGCGCCTGAGCTCCTAACCTGGTTGCCAATCCCCCCCCAGGCTGCTCTGCCTGGCTTGGCATCGGTCTGTTGCTCCTGCAGTCTGCGGTTGGAAAGAGTCCACAGAGCTCAGCTGAACCGATCTCAGGGTCCTGGCGCTCTGCTCCCCCATTCTTCTGGCAGCTGTAATTAACAGTCTCCCTGAGGCAGAGTTGGGGAAGGGCTCGTGTTCAGGGCTGAAGTCTCCTTTGTCTGTCGGCTGCCTCTGTAGGAAGTAATTGCCACACTTAGCTTGCAGAGGAAGGACCTATCTTAGAGATGAGAATCAGGGAGGGAGGAAGGCAGGCAGGGACGTGCTGGGAGAGGCGGGAAGCTTTTAATTACAGTGCAGGCTGCTCACCAGGGGCTGTGGCCACGGTCTCCTTTCTCTTTGCTTCTAACTACGCTCGCAAAGTTTGCTGCAAGGACGCCCCTACCATTTCTACGTTTAGTGCAGAGAGATAAAAGGAGGGGAGATGGATGTGCTGTCCAGGAGGGGATTAAGTCTGTGTAGCTTTGATAAGCGTCATCAATCTTGAGAATTTCAGATGAGGCTAGAGAAGCAAGACTAAGGGTGTCATTGGAGCCTGAGCTAAAGTGAAAAGAGTTCAGCGGTCGATTAGTGATGTCTGTTACACGCAGGATGAAGAAGGGGGATTTGTTTTGGTCTCGGTTATTTACGACTCACCTTTTTTCTTCTGTCGTGTCTGTGTATGGGTTTGTGCAGGTATGTCTATGCTTGCATGTCAGTGAATGCGTATGCACATGTGGGTAAGTCCGCAAGTGCCCTGGAGTGTGCGTGCCTGTGGAGGCGGAGGGGTGACGCGGGAATCATCCTCGATCACTCCCCCACCTTATTGCGGTGAGTCTGGGTCTCTCGTTAAACCCAGAGCAGCCAGTAGGTCCAGTGTGACTAGCCAGTGTGCTCTGGGAATTTCCAGACCCCACCTCCAGGGCTAGATTTACCTGCCAGGCATCTTCGTGGGGTCTGGGGATTTGAACTCAGGTCCTTTTGCTTGCAAGGCAAAATCTTTAACCATCAAGTTAGAGAGCGCTTACAGACTAGACCTTTCAATAGCAAGTGATATCCTTTTTGAAGCAACCAGTGATGTCTAACACAGAAGACCGGCTGATGACAAGAGAGAGTCTGTGGTCACTAGATAAAGGAAGGGTGCCTTGTGCCAAGGACATGGAAGGCTCTAGAGAAATCTGAAATATCCATGCATGAAAATGGAAAGCGTTGTTCTGATCATGGGAACAAACAGTCATGCACTGAACCTCTGAGGGGAAGATCAGTATTTCCAAATTACTGGAGACTAAATGAACATGTTTTGCAGTCTGAAGGTTGTGGGTTTTTTTTTCCCTGGTAATTTTAGATCCCGAAGGATATGAAGCTTGTTACCGCAGACACGACTCCTCACCGTACGCGAGGCACGCCGCCAGCCTTGGGAACAGCAATGGCAATTTGCTGAATGTTCTAATTAAATTAATAGTTGATGAATGTATTAGATATGTTAATTGGAACGTGCTTGACTGAGATCATGGCGTTAATTGGTTAGAACTTTGAAAAAGAGCAATAGAGATTTTTTAATTCTATCAGAAGAAAACAAGCCAATAGGAGTGGAGAGGGAAAATCTTGGGAAGACACAGGCTGTGTCAGTTCCAAGCTAAGGAGGGTGTGTGACTATGTCACGGTGACCACGAGGTGCACATTCACCGGCCTTTAGCTCTGACTTGTGAAATACTGGGGTACACGGCTGCCCCTCTCCTGGGTATATGACCTCTGGATTCTGAGCCATCACTCTGGAAAGACCTGTGCACACTCACGTTCACAGAGACATTATTCACAACAGCCAAGATGTGGACCCAGTCTATGTCCCCCTGCAGATGAGTGGCTAGAGACAACGGGGGGCGGGGGGGGGGGCTGCAGCTCAGCAGGCAGGTGCTTGCCACGTGAGGACCCGAGTTCAGTTCCAGCTCTGCAAAGCTGGAGATCACATCTCAGGCGTCTTAATCCAAATAATCTCTTCCAGAGTTCTGATGTCTGGTCCATTAGTTAATCTCAGTTCCAGTCAGGTTGACAACCATGAACAACTCTCACAAGACTATGGCTTCGCATGCTAATTTAGAGAATGATTCACAAGAGCAAGACATCAGGGCTTGGGATGAGATAGGACTTGTATCTTGATGGGAAGGCTGGTTCCTGGGGGCTGATGGGAAGGCTGGTTCCTGGGGGCTGATGGGAAGGCTGGTTCCTGGGGGCTGATGGGAAGGCTGGTTCCTGGGGGCTGATGGGAAGGCTGGTTCCTGGGGGCTGATGGGAAGGCTGGTTCCTGGGGCTGATGGGAAGGCTGGTTCCTGGGGGCTGATGGGAAGGCTGGTTCCTGGGGGCTGATGGGAAGGCTGGTTCCTGGGGCTGATGGGAAGGCTGGTTCCTGGGGCTGATGGGAAGGCTGGTTCTGTGCAGGGAACTTCGAAGCCAATGGAAATAGTCTCACAGCAAAGAGCTTTTTGCAGTGCCTCTCTCTCTTTCAAATGAGTCGGCTCATATTTTTCATCTGAGCACCATAATGTATCCTTACATGTGTTATGAGATGTACATAAATAGCCAATGACAGATGCAGCACAAGGCATGATGAGATTGGGCCCCAGGTCCGCGCCGCTAGCTCACTGCACGGGACTCGCATCTCGAGTGGAACAGGGCTCAGGCCCCCCCCCAGCTCCTCCTCTCATTCCAGTCTGCAAGCGCTACATGTGACACATACCTTCTCCTGACTCACTGAGTAAACACACACACACACGAGTGAACACACAAATCTCATTCGCCAAGAATGAATACACACGTTCTTCTCACTCACCATGAGCGCACACGCTTGCACCACGAGTGACCCACATTCTCCTGACGCTCCTCTCAGACACAGAGGCCACCCGTCAAAGGCCTGCAGGACACTCTCCGCCAGCCAGGAAGCGTTCTCACCAATACCTCTCCCCAAGGGTCTCTACTGCGGGGTCTCCTCCTTCCTTCTTTCCTGACAGCAGCCAGTGGCTCCTCCCTGCTGCCTGGAGCCCCCTCCAGCGACCCAGCGTCCTTGCCTTCAAGTACTCACCTCTGTCACCGTCCTGCAATGACGTCAACACAGGCCCCGAGACTGCACATCTGCTGCAGGTCACGTGTGCGTTTCCAGACTTGTTTGTTTGAAGTCAAACTCCTTAGATCTGGAGGAGAGAAAAACACCCTTATTTTTCTGCCTGAAAACAGCAAGTTTTAAAGGTTCTTTTAGCACCAACACAGGGGCATACTGTTGAAATGCACCGCCGTGATACGTACTGGGTGCAAAGTCTTTTACTAAGATACGGTCAGTGTTTGAGGCTAAGGTAACTGTGGATTTGTAGGTATGGCAGGCGGCCCGTCACTCCAGCCCTGGAAGGCGGAGCCTGGGAATCCCAGAGCAAGCTGGCGGCCAGGCTAGTCCTAATGGCTGCTCTGGATTCAATGAGAGACCCGGGCTCACAGCAGGAGGGTGGAAGAGCGAGGGAGGAGGATTCCTGATGTCACCCTTGGGCCTCCGCGGGTGCCCACACTTCAGTGCCCTCGTGTACATACATCTACCTACATGTGCCTACTCACATGGTATACATACACACACTTTCCATACAAAGGAAGGGAGGGAGGGAGGGAGGGAGGGAGGGAGGAAGGAAGGCAAGAAAAAAAGAAAAACTCCACCCTTATTATTTTAGTCTTCTTTAATAATTTTCCCTTCCTTCGGTTATCAGCAAAACAGTGGATGAAGTCCTCTAATTTCATTCTCTGACATTCTTGTCTAACTAAAGGTTCCTCCTCCTTTAATTGTCAGCTTCCTTGTTAATTATCTGGACGGGATCTTGGGTTCTGACTTAAACACTGGCTGTAAGCTATGCCAGACCTCATTTCTGTGAAGTTCCCAGGGGCTGGTGCGGGAGGGAGGATGGGGGAAGGTGGTCTCTGCAGCTGTGTCCTGAGACCACGGCACATGAATTCTGCTTTTATTTTCTAGCTGGCTCTTCCATGCACATCTTCTGTCTTCCCCGCCCAGCTGTGGGATGTAGCCATTCCGGATTCTTTTGGAGGGAACTATCTTCGCATCTTTCACAGGCAGCGTCTTGGCTGTGGGGTGGCTGGAGGCTGGGGGTCCACCTCTCTGCAGTCTGAAGCAGCCAAGCCAGATGCTCTAGAATCTGTTTAAAGTCAGAACCACTGAAGATTTTCAAAGCTCCTCCCAACACATCCAACACTCCCAACCCGAGAACCCACAGCATCCCCGAGGGTCAGACACGGGACAGAATGAAACTGGCAGGTGAACAATGAACTGTGCAAACAATTCCAGGATGAATCCAGAGCTGAGAACTGGTGTGTTAGAAAGACTTCCAATGCCCAGGCAGGAACTGGGGAGGCATTTAAATGAGAACCCCGGGGCTGAATGTAAGAGACGTCAACCTTCCTACGAGCCTTGGGCTCGGCAGTTCCCGGCACCTGGTGCGCCGTGTGGCCTCTGGAATCCCAGGTTCATTCATAAAAGGAGATACTTGTATCCATTCATTTCGCGTGGTTCCCAGGAGTCTTCGCAGCAGCGCGCAGAACAGTGAGGGGACCAGAGCTTCCCATGCAAACGCCCTGAATACCGAACGGCATCATTTAACTGGCTGTCCAAGTTAATGAGCAGAGCAGAGCGCCTCGCTCCCAGATACTCAGCGCTGCGATGCGCTCACTCGTCCTTCAGCCAATACTAATTAGGTGCAGGTGCCAGACGATTCCAGAATTCAGCTTCCTTATTGTCTCCTGGCATGAGACAGACATGAATTCGGTGGGAATAAACATAAATACATTAAGTCAGAGAGAAAGAGAGAGCTGAAGGAACATTAAACATCACCAAGGTAGTAGTTGTGTGTGTGTCCACAAAGTTCACCCAATGAAATAATAAGCCTCGGTTTGTTCCTCGTGTCCTGCATTACGCCATACGTATATCTCCTAAAACTTGTCCCGTGATGCTTCTGATGTTAATAGAGCAAGTCTGAGGTTCAAAACACTAAGCCCCTGTGAAATAGTTCGTGCATTGAGCTTTAGAATTGTATTTTGTGTATTGTTATCTAAGTGTATGGTGCATATGTAGAAGAGAGAGAGAGAGGCATGTATGCATACGTGTATGATTGTGCGTGTGTGTGTGTGTATGTATGTCAGAGGCACTGTGTGTCCCTGTGGTGGACCAAGGGCGACTTTGGGACCACCCTGGGTGTACTCAGCCCCTTTTGTCTCTTTGAGAAGGGTCTCCTCACATTACCCAGGCTGACCTCAAACTTGCTCAGAGCCCAGGCTAACCCCGAACTTGCAATCTTCCCATCTCAGCCTTCTGAGTAACTGGAATTTAACTCATTTTTTCCACTAACAATATGACTCTCAAGACATGTCCAGGCAATTTCAAAATAAAAAGTAATATCAAAGCCTTATTATTAAGAAAAAGCTGCAGGAAATCCACCTGTCATATTTTAAGAGACAAATGGGGCTCAGAAAGTAATTAGAATAACTAACTAAATCCCATTCGTCAGGTTTTACTTTAATGCTTCAACTGTCAGTACAGTTTGATTGATATACTTTGCTTTAGTTTATCTAGTATGCATATAGCACTATAATGCATTTATATCTTAATAAAAGCTTCTTAAGGCATTTTATCATTATTCATGTGTGTGTATAGGTGTGTGTGTCTGTATAGGTGTGCGTGTCTGTATATGTGTGTGTGTGTCTGCATCGATGTGTGTGTGTCTGCATGTCTGTGTGTGTCTGTATAGGTGTGTGTGTCTGCATGGGTATGTGTGCGTCTGCATGTGTGTGTGTCTGCGTGTGCGTGTGCACGTCACAGCATGCGTGTGAAGTCATAAAACGACTTGTTGGAATTGGGTCTCTCTTCTGCCATGTGGACCCCAGGGACTGAACTCCGGTCACCAGGCTTGCCCAGCAAGCACCTTTAACCACTAAGCCATTTCACCCACCCAAGCCAACCTTCTGTTTTCAGATTGGTTTTGGAATAGGACCATGAGCACAACAAAGCTAATTGAAGATCGAAAAGCTTTTCAATATTCTGTGAAAACTTAAGTTTTAGAGTCGTGTCTACAGGCAGCATTGTTATGAGTTATAACCTACATTTCTGTCAGGCACTGACGAGAACACGATTCTGACTCACAAGAAGTCAAAAGTCTCAGGGAGGCAGGTCCCAGGGGGCGGCCTTGACGCCCTGCTTCCTCTCGCTCTTGCTGGCTCTGCCTCCCGAAGGCTGCGGTGACCTGAGCCCGCCCCCTGCTCCTGCCCGCACCCGCCCCCTGCTCCCGCCCGCGGCTCTGCCCCCTGCTCCTGCCTGCACCCGCCCCCTGCTCCTGCCTGCGGCCCCGCCCCCTGCTCCTGCCTGCGGCCCCGCCCCCTGCTCCCGCCCCCTGCTCCTGCCTGCGGCCCCGCCCCCTGCTACGGCCTGCACCAGTCCCCTGCTCCCGCCCGCGGCCCCGCCCCCTGCTACGGCCTGCACCAGCACCCTGCTCCCGTCCGCGGCCCCGCCCCCTGCTACGGCCTGCACCAGCCCCTGCTCCCGTCCGCGGCCCCGCCCCCTGCTCCTGCCCGCGGCCCCGCCCCCTGCTCCCGCCCGCGGCCCCGCCCCCTGCTCCCGCCCGCGGCCCCGCCCCTGCGCGGCCCGCCCCTGCTCCTGCCCGCGGCCCCGCCCCTGCTCCTGCCCGCGGCCCCGCCCCCTGCTCCTGCCCGCGGCCCCGCCCCCTGCTACGGCCTGCACCCGCCCCCTGCTGTGACTCCTGCATCATAGACGACATCCCCTCGGGAACCAGCAGCCCAGTGGACCTCCCTTCCTCCCCTAAGTCGCGTCTGAGTTTTGTCTCACAGCGGTAACAGGCGTAGCGGGCTGAAAACTTCTCCCTGGCAGGAGAGGCCCTCGTCTTCCTCACCAGGAATGTTCTTCAAGAGGAGACCGTCCGAAGGGACCATACGACGCGGTCACGTGACCAGAATAAACATGGTGAGCACCGAGCCACCTGTGGCCACCTGCTGGGTGAGCCCCCACGTGACCCGTGACCACCTGCTGGGTGAGCCCCCACGTGACCCGTGACCACCTGCTGGGTGAGCCCCCACGGGACCCGTGACCACCGGCTGGGTGAGCCCCCCACGTGACCCGTGACCACCTGCTGGGTGAGCCCCCCACGGGACCGTGACCACCTGCTGGGTGAGCCCCCCACGGGACCGTGACCACCTGCTGGGTGAGCCCCCCACGGGACCGTGACCACCTGCTGGGTGAGCCCCCCACGGGACCCGTGACCACCTGCTGGGTGAGCCCCCCAAGTGATCCGTGCCACCTGCTGGGTGAGCCCCCCAGGTGACCCCCCGTGACAACCTGCTGGGTGAATCCCCCACGGGACCGTGACCACCTGCTGGGTGAGCCCCCATGGGACCCGTTTCCACCTGCTGGGTGAGCCCCCCACGGGACCTGTAGCCTTGCTGGGTGAGCCCCCCACGTGACCCGTGGCCCTGCTGGGTGAGCCCCCCACGTGACTGGGCCTGAATGGAGCCTGTCATGTCCTCTGTCCAACATGTGCTGATTCTGTCGGACCCCAAGGAGGACAAAAAGAAGCTAAAAGAAGTTAGACATGTGCCTGAAGAGGGTCCCTGTGCAGGCAGCTGTGGGCATCCGTCTGTCCCATCCCATGGTTCGTGCCGGCCCCTGCGTCTCCACATGTGCCATGCTTCACACCAGCCTCTGCCCTGGGGGCAAAGCCTTTCTCATCTGTCGCTCCTACCACGAAGAACCTCCCAGGACTTCATGAGCAGGGTCGGTCAGCACAAGCCGTCCACCCCTCGGCACCGAGCCCTGAGAGGCATAGGCCCCAGAAGCTTCCACAGAGCTCACAGACATCTTGAGAGCCAGCATGGTCTCCTTCTTTCCCTCCCACCCGCCTATCTTCTGCCTTCTCAGTGAACACAGTCGGTCTGTCCACAGGATTTGGGAATATTTGATGAGTATACGTCTGGGTGGTTCTTCCAAAAATTCCCATCACAGACTCTTGCCTGGTGAGAAAGACAGAAAGTTCCCGGTCACACCTCGGCCTACGCCTATGTTCAGATTCCCCCCGTCGATTCCTCTCCCCCAACTGCTTCGTGGGACACAGGGTTGTGGCCGCTTCCTTCTGCCTCGCCCCCGACGGGCATCAGTAGACCCTGGATGTATCTGTTGGTCCTTTGCGCTCTGGGTGTGATCGGCAGCGTGGCAGGATGATGGAGATCAGAGCTCTGGGCTCCACCTCCATCTTTTTGTGGCGCTGGGCAAGTCACTTCTTGGACCCAACAGTCTAATTTTCCAGAACGCGCCAGCTCTGCTACTTCCCGAGGTTCCTTTGAAAGGATTCAGGCGCCGCACTTCCGACAGGAAGACAGTTCTTTTGTGATTTTTGTCTCGAGTCTTGCCCTAGATGTTTATGAGACTCAGAGCAGCTGGTCTCATTCTGCGAAAGATGCAGTGAGTCGGTGTCGCAACTGCACCCATGCTGCCTGGGGACACACAGGCTCACGCGCTTATGCATGAGTGGAATGTCTTCCTCACTTACCTGTGCAAGAGTTTACATTTCAAAGTCTGCTTTGGAGTTTGAAAAAGGAAAAGAGGGCTGGAGAGATGGCTCAGTGGCTAAAACTTTATTTCACGAGCAGAAGGTCCTGAGTTCAGATCCCAAGTCCCATGAAAAAAACACCAGGTAGAAAGGGTGGTGGCCTGCACTTCCGGCCCTGGTGGGCGGAGCCTGGAAATCCCAGAGCAAAACAAGGAGGTAGAAGCAATCCAGGATGATTCCTGAAGTCACCCTTGGTCCTCCACAGGGACACACACACACTGATACACACACACACACACACACACACACACACACACACACACACAAAGAAATAAATAAATATACAATATATTCTTCATTTCCTCATGCGAGATTTTACATTTCATAGTCTGCTTTGGAGTTTAAAAAAGGAAAAGAAAAGCAAGAAAGTTTGAGTTGCGTGCAGACCCTGAGAGATAATCAGATTCTAGTTCTAGCAATTATGCAAAACAACAAGGACATTCATTGTTGTTAAGCTCAGATTTCACACTGTGCTATGGGAGGCTGGGGGATGGTTCAAGCACGGAAGCCCCAACCAGCCAGAGGCCCCGCCTTAGACCTTCATGTCAAGAAGAGGACAACGCGGAATCCAGGCAGGGCGGCTTGTGGGGACCCATCGGGCGGCTTTCGAGCAGCCATGCTGGGAAGGTCTCTGAAGGTCTTCGGAGGTCATCTCCAGGGCTGGGGTGACCCTGGGGTGACCCTAGAGGGACAGGCCTATTGATCGGGAGGAAGTGACTCTGATCCTCGCGGATAAAGTCCCCACCACCTAGCCCCGTCCTCTGTTCAGGAAAGGACATGAGATGAGCTCTCCATTGCAGCTAAGCCCTTCCCAGAAGCCAGCAGCGAGACCCGCTGGATTGGGCCCCGGTATGAACAGACCAACCACATGCAGAGGCCCAAAAGCTCCACTTCACTAAAGTGAACCAATGAGGAAAAACCACCTTTCATGGGGTCTGCCTAGGCCTGTGAAGAATCCTGACCGGCAGCCACCTTCGTGGCCCGCCCCTCACCAGGAGAGGCCCCCCACCCCCCCACCCCCGCTATGTCTGGAGTCGGTGAGTGCTGACTCTGCCCTGGTGGATTCACATCCGTGAGTTCTGTTCTTTCTCTCCTCTTGTAAACTCTGCTCTCATCCTCCACACGTGCTCTGTTTCAGTCTTTGACTCCCGAACACAAGAGCCTGGACACAAACAGACCCGCGAGGGGACCCGCATCACTTGGGGAGCACAGCCAGAATCAAAGACCCCACATCATCAGCGTGAGGAAGCTGAGCCACTGGGGTCCAGGTCGCCCTAGGCAGCCCCAGATCTGCTGGACCACGACAGGAGGACACTGGAGAGCGGCAAAGCAAGACAGTGGGGGCTGCCCTCTGACCTCCACGCGGACCTCCACATGGGCGTGCCGCACAGTGCAGACCCGCAGGGATGCACGCCTGCACACGTGCACACCTGCACCGTGCAGACGCACAGACACACACCCAGACACACGCACACTCACAGGGATGCACACCTGCCCACATGCACACCCTCACACACACACACCTGCTCACATGCACACACTCACACATACACACACACACCTGCTCACATGCACACACACACCCGCTCACATGCACACACACACACCTGCTCACATGCACACCCGCTCACATGCACACCCGCTCACATGCACACCCGCTCACATGCGCACACACACACATACACACACACACCCGCTCACATGCACACACGCACATACACACACACACCCGCTCACATGCACACCCTCACACACACACACCCGCTCACATGCACACCCGCTCACATGCGCACACACACACATACACACACACACCCGCTCACATGCACACACGCACATACACACACACACCCGCTCACGTGCACACCCTCACACACACACACCCGCTCACATGCACACCCGCTCACATGCACACCCACATGAATGTTCACTTGCCCACATGCACACCTGCTCACATGCACACCCGCTCACATGCACACCCGCTCACATGCACACACACACATACACACACACATCTGCTCACATGCACACACACATACACACACACACCCGCTCACATGCACACCCTCACACACACACATGCTCACATGCACACCCGCTCACATGCACACCTGCTCACATGCACACCTGCTCACATGCACACACACATGAATGTACACCTGCCCACATGCACACCCTCACACATACACACACACCCGCTCACATGCATACACACACACCCACTCACATGCACACCCGCTCACATGCACACCCACATGAATGTACACCCGCTCACATGCACACCTGCTCACATGCACACCCGCTCACATGCACACCCTCACACACACACATCCGCTCACATGCACACCCGCTCACATGCACACACTCACACATACACACACACCTGCTCACATGCACACACACACACACCCGCTCACATGCACACCCGCCCACATGTGCACACACACACATACACACACACACCCGCTCACATGCACACACACACATACACACACACACCCGCTCACATGCACACCCTCACACACACCCGCTCACATGCACACCCGCTCACATGCACACCCGCTAACATGCACACCCACATGAATGTTCACTTGCCCACATGCACACCCGCTTACATGCACACCCGCTCACATGCACACACACACACATACACACACACATCTGCTCACATGCACACACATACATACACACACACCCACTCACATGCACACCCACATGAATGTACACCTGCCCACATGCACACCCACATGAATGTACACCTGCTCACATGCACACCCACATGAATGTACACCCGCTCACATGCACACCCGCTCACATGCACACCTGCTCACATGCACACCCGCTCACATGCACACCCACATGAATGCACACCTGCCCACATGCACACACACCTGCACACTCACATGGACACACCCACACTCGTGCAGACCCACACAGATGTATCTGTGCACATGTACAACCATACATATACACACAAATGCACACTTTCACATACATGGTTGCACACCCACACAATACACATTCACATATCCACTAATGCACAGCCACACACGCATGCTCAAACACACATACATATCCACATACATGCGTGTGTGCACATACACAAAATGCTTTGTGAATTAAAGAAAAACAAGCCCCAGCTCTGAAGTGCAGGTACGCGGGGAACAGGACATTGAAGGTGGTCGAGTGGGGACAGCCTGGTGACACAGGACCTAACTCACTGGACTGCAGGAGCGGGGGTTGGAGTTACGTGGTGCTAAAGAGAACGGAAGGGAGGGAGGGAAGAAAGAAAAAAGAAAAGAAAGAGAAAGAAAGAAAGAAAAGGAAAGCTGAATATGTCTTCAAGAGAGGTACACCCCCTTATGGATAATCTTTTTTTAATTTTTTTATTTATTCAATTGTGCGTGTGTGCATATGTATATGTGCGCGCGTGTGTGTCTGTGTGTGTGTAGAACCACAGACGCCTCCACCTCCTTCTGCCCCGGGATTCACAGGCTCTGCCCTACCAGGACCAGAAGCGCAGGCCGCCCCCGCTTCCTCCTGGCGTCTATACGTGGGGTCTAGGATCCGAACTCAGGACCTTCCGCCTGCAAGGCAGAGGCTTAACCCCTGAGCCACCTCTCCAGCCCCCTTATGGATAATCTTGAGCCACATTGTCACACACAGTTCTATCCATAAACTTCCAGCAGCTAAAGATGGATCTCAGGAAACTCACACTTCGATCATCACAGCTCAGCATTGACCAGAGTTGCTGAAGTTTCAGATTTTCTCAGTTGGCTGATTTGGGCTGTTCTCTTGATTTCTCCCTCTCCCTGTCTCTCCCCCTCTCTTCTCTCCCTTGCCCTTCCCTCACTCCTGGGT
The DNA here is from genome assembly GCA_023101885.1 of Typhlomys cinereus. NCBI lineage: Eukaryota > Metazoa > Chordata > Mammalia > Rodentia > Platacanthomyidae > Typhlomys > Typhlomys cinereus. The sequence goes on from JALPQD010000728.1 coordinate 306,259, forward strand.
TTCCACAGCTTATTCAAAGGAAAGTAAAGCTCGCATCTACCATTGTAGCTGCTGCTCTGTCCACTGACTTCCTCAGTCCCTCGAGTCTCCTTGGTCTTTTCTTCCGATGCGAGGATTGAACACGCAGTTCTCTGGGGACCGTCTCATCCCATCCCCTGTTCCCAGGGGACCGTCCCGTCCCATCCCGTGTTCCCAGGGGATCATCCTATCTCATCCTGTGTTCCCAGGGGAACTTCCTGTCCCATCCCGTGTTCCCCGGGGGACGGTCCTGTCCCATCCCATCCCGTGTTCCCAGGGGACTGTCCTGTCCCATCCCATCTCGTGTTCCCAGGGGATCGTCCATCCTGTCCCGTCCTGTGTTCCCAGGGGACTGTCCTGTCCCATCCCATCCCGTGTTCCCAGGGGATCATCCATCCTGTCCCGTCCTGTGTTCCCAGGGGGACTGTCCTGTCCCATCCCATCCTGTGTTCCCAGGGGAACTTCCTGTCCCATCCTGTATTCCCCAGGGGACAGTCCTGTCCCATCCTATCCCGTGTTCTCAGGGGACTGTCTCGTCCTGTCCTGTTCTGTCTTGTCCTGTGTTCCCAGGGGACCGTCCCTGCATTCCTGATTCTATCTTGTCCATGCTTCATCTCTCTCTTTCCCTCCATGCTTGCTCCAGACTGAAAAGCACCCCCTTTTGCAAGCTGTTCTCTTACGGAGAGGAAGAGGCTATTGCTTGTCCACAGCCGCCAGGGGTGGCTCTGAGTTCCGCCATGACCAGCCGGCTGCCTCCTAGGCCTGGCTGTCTGCTCACTAAACTTATTCCCACCCAATGTGGTTTCTCTTTTCTTTTCTACTCCACTGAGCATCATTCAATCCACAGACACCTTCCAGATGGAGTCCATGTTGACTTTGACATGACACCAGTTGTAACCGACAACTTCATTCATTTCTGATAGGACAAGAAATTCTTCAATATTCCTACCACAGACCTAGAATCAGCCACTTTATTCAAGGAAATCTTTTAATCGTCGAGTTACGTTTGGTGGCCATGGTGCAGATATTTACCGGCACTTATCACTATTAACTCGTCACACTGTTCCTTGTGTGACTTCTTCCCTCCGTGCTTACTTACTGCTTTCTGGGGCTCCCCACGTTCCCCCCAAGAGGATGTTGTATAGCTTTGAAGCTTCCCATCCCTGAAGAAGGTCAGCGATCAACAGCCCAGTAAGGGTCAGGAGGGTCTTGAGCTAATAGGATTCAGGGTCTTTTCTCCAGGAAGTAAGGAAAAGCAGGAAATAACTGCTGGAGATTTTCCCACCAGCCCAGAGTTCTGGAGGAAGCTCTGAGCAGTCCTGCAGCATGGAGGAGACTCTGAGCAGTCCTGCAGCATGGAGGAGACTCTGAGCAGTCCTGCAGCATGGAGGAGACTCTGAGCAGTCCTACAGCATGGGGGAGACTCTGAGCAGTCCTGCAGCGTGGGGGAGACTCTGAGCAGTCCTGCAGTGTGGGGGAGACTCTGAGTAGTCCTGCAGTCTGGGGGAGACTCTGAGCAATCCTGCAGCGTGGAGGATACGCTCCCAGGAGCAAGTCATGCCGCAGACAGCTCCGGGTTGCAGCTTCTCTGAGTCTCCCCCAGGCTGGGTTGGGCTTGCTGGGGATGTAGCTGCCTTTGAGTTTGTCACGTTGGAACTTGGCATAATCATTGCTTTGATTTCTCAATAAGTTCTATTTGGGGCAGATAGATGGCCGTGCGCATGTACGGGTGCATACATACACACACACACACACACACACACACACACACACACACACACACTCAACAATAACAAGTTTGAAGTTAATGTTGGCATATCCTTTCTAAATCAATGGAAAGAGCGTAAGACATACACCCAAAAAAATTCAGCAGAGAAAGGAGACACGCATCTTGGCATAAATTATGTCTTCCAAATCGTTTTTATGACTCTGTGACTTGTATTTAACTTCTCTGATTTTTTTTTCCACGCCTCATTTGTCTGATGATGAAATTCTGGCTTGCTAAGAATTCTCTTCAGCCTACAGTCTACCATTGCATCAGAAGCCCAAGACCGATGGTGTTTTCACCAACAACGGGATAATTGACAGCTGTGGAGACTTTTCTCCAGGTCCCTGGGGGCACAGCCCCGCCCCCTCCTCACCCCCAAACCACTCTCTGCCCTACCCAGGGCTTCAGAACCACTTGCAGTTGCCCTAGGCTGGGCAGCACCCCTGGCTGCATGGGAGCTTGAAGTCACACCTCTCTGCCTGTTCCCAGCTGGGAGGACGCAGAGTCTTTTCGAAGTACATTTCCAGTGTGACCCGCGCGAGCCTGGCGCTCAGGCAGATGCACGGGGATTAGAGATGGACGAGTGCAGGACAGCCCCCGGAGGCCGGGGAAGAAGTCTTGGGCCAGCCCCCCTTGGGGCTCCAGGAACAAATGGGAGACACCGCTGGTCTGGGTTCTGTCACAGGACTTGTGTCTCCTGAAGACAAGGCGCTGCTGATCCCGCTCCTGGTTCCTTCAGTCATTTGGACGAGTCACAGCTTCCTTCTGTCAGGGGGCAGAGGCCGAAGTTGAAAGGGCACCCGCCTTCGTTAGAACTTCTTGGGTTCCTCAGCCTTCTCCCCGACACCCCTGCTGTGTCTCTGTCACAGGACACACAACAGCCACTGCCTCTCTCTGCTTCTCCCACTGCAGAACATCTGGAAGACTAGAAATTCCAAGTTAGACCTGGGCCACATCCTCTTCTTAAAGTTGTGCTCGTGGATGTACCATGCACTTTTTATTTTTAGCGTATGTTTTACCATTGCATACAGTAAATTTTTTAGCATTGCATATAGTAAATGTATGGCATTCCACCCTTTAATCCCCAATCTCATCTACCTTCCTCTTCCTCTTCCTCTTCCAATCCTTCATCTCCCCTGCCAGACTCCTCCTGTCCTGCCTTTTCCCTTGTGTGGCCCACTGGGATCCATCTGGTTTGTCTTTGATGGCACGTGCCTGTGTTCAAATTCTGACTTGAGCGTTCGCTGGTCCCTAGGAGAGGTAGGTACCCCGGTCTGTCCTGTGGGGAGGGCAAATCATGCATCCTGGGGTCCTTAGGCAGGTTTGCGGGTTCAGCGAGTCATGAGGCTGAGATTTGAACAGAAGCCCTTCCACGGGTCCTCCCCCCTCCGCTGCCTGGTGCACATGATTTTGCAGTTGAGCCAAAAAGACACAATCGGTGGGAACCGGCTGCTGTTTACTGGACCCTCGCCCGTCCTCTTCCTTAGGAGCTGCGGAGACCCTGTGCCTCCCATGACCCCTCTTCTAGTGGACCAAGCCCTAGCCAGAGGCAGCTCTCCAAACCCAGATCTAAGGTCTGGGGAGGGGAAGGGAAGGCGGGCGCCTCTCTTTGGTCTGAGCCGGTTGGATCTGGATCTGGACTTCCCGCGGCACACCACGAGTTCCTTCGCCCCACCCCAGACAGTCGCCCGCTGGATTTGTGGGTTAACTGGAGGCTCAGGACCCCTGGTTAGGCAGTTTTAGAGCAGCCTTGCTGGGCAGGTCTTTGAAGGTCTTGGAAGATCATCCTCAGGGCTGGGGTGACCCTGAAGAACACACCCTAAAGTCCCAACGTCCCCAATCCTGTGTTCATGGAGGACATGGGTTAGTTCCCCATGCAGCTAAACCCCGCCATGAGGTCAGCACAAGACCCCAATATGAACAGACCAATGAGATGCGGAGGACCAAAAGCTCCAATCAGGTTTGCAGAAACTGGAGCTAACCAATGAGGAGAGGCCACTTTTCCCAGTCCTGACCAAGACCCTGGGAGCCATCATCAGTGCCCTTGACCCTCATGGGACGCCCAGTCTGCAGTCCCTGAGTTTTACCTACTTTTCTTTTGCTGCTCATGGATTCCACGCCCAGAGTCCACGAGTTCTCCAGGGCTCCCTTGCCCCTCACGGATTCCTGCCTGTGAGTTCCGTCTTCCTCTCCTCTAATAAGCTCTCTTCCATCCTCCACGGGTGTTCTGAAGAACTGGACGGCGTACACACCCCACAGGATCCCCACATCACTGGGTCATACACATCACGCCGGGGGCGATCCGACGGGATGCACTTCTTAGTCTCTGCCTGGGGCGGTGCACAGAGATCTGAATCCCCCCCAGCTTGGGAAGCACGTGACTCTAAGTTTATTTTGCCACTATCGTTGATAGATTTCCTGCGATTAATTCTGAAAAAAAAAATCTGTGGTGTGCATTTCTGTGGTCCAATGAAACTATCTCCTTGGTTCAAAATGATGCCCTTTGTGGCTGTGGGGTGGGGGCTCTCGTCTCTCTCTTTCTCTCTCCTCTCTCCTCTCTCTCCTCTCTCTCTCTGTTACCAAAGTCGTGGATCATGCTCTTAGAAACAGTAGCCCTCATTGGCCACAGCAAGACCTGCGTTCACATCCTAGTTTCGGAGATCTTTATCCTGGGTGTTTGATTGGCTGGCTGGCTGACTGAGGCTTGGCCCCCAGGCTCCATGTGGGCAAGCGATCCTCAGCAGCTCACCCCCTGCCTCTGTCTCCTGAGAGCTTGGATCATGTGCTTTTTAGAGTTGACTTTTTGCTTTGCCCTCAATTCAAGCAATCCCTCTTTTCTTTTAAGCTTCCCTAATTTGGTCACTGCTGTTTCTGTGAGTTTATAAATTATGAATATTATTTCTGGGCTTCACTGCCGTTCTGGGGACATCTTCCCTCCCACGCGTGTGCTGATATGGGGGAGAAGGGAGCAATCGGCAAGACTTTCGGGGGGAGAATGCAGTTTAAGTGCAGTTTTAGATACTAATATCAAAAGTTAGGCATAATTTTAAAGGGAAGTGATCATTAAATAGCCGCCTGGCGCTGGGATAAAGCCCCCTCTAAGACCCAAGACCCAGCGGGGGCATGAACCCTGATTGGCTGACAACCTTCCCCAGGACAGTAATCCGCAAATGAGGGAAGAGTAAGTCCCCCTCCCTGAACTCCATTCCAGGTACTTATGTTGCAAAAGGGAGAGGGGATTTGCCGGGAGGGCGGGAAGATGTCTCCTTTCCTGTGGCATTTTTCCTGGGGAGTCACGCACGCATCTACTACAGACAGACATTCCGAGGCAGACAAGAACCGTCACACCAAGGCCAAACTTGACAAATGAATGAGTTGACTGGGGCCACGTACGGAAGTAGGGGTGAGGGTTGCTCACAGGAGCGGGTGCGATTCAAAACGCAGCTATACCCCCAGCAAGACCACCCCAGCCTAGGGAACCTGCAGAGCTGCAATCCTGGAGGCTCTGCTGTATGACTGTTCTTAGGAGAGTCTCCTCCACACTGCAGGACTGCTCAGAGTCTCCTCCACACTACAGGACAGCTCGGAGTCTCCCCCACGCTGCAGGACTGCTCAGAGTCGCCTCCACACTGCAGGACTGCTCAGAGTCTCCTCCACACTGCGGGACTGCTCAGAGTCTCCCCCACGCTGCAGGACTGCTCAGAGTCGCCTCCACACTGCAGGACTGCTCAGAACTCCTCCACACTGCAGGACTGCTCAGAGTCTCCTCCACGCTGCAAGACTGCTCAAAGTCTCCCCCACGCTGCAGGACAGCTCAGAGTGTTCCCCATGCTGCAGGACTGCTCAGAGTCTCCTCCACGCTGCAGGACTGCTCAGAGTCTCCTCCATGCTGCAAGACTGCTCAGAGTCTCCCCCACGCTGCAGGACTGCTCAGAGTGTTCCCCACGCTGCAGGACTGCTCAGAGTCTCCCCCACACTGCAGGACTGCTCAGAGTCTCCTCCACGCTGCAGGACAGCTCGGAGTCTCCCCCATGCTGCAGGATTGCTCAGAGTCTCCTCCACGGTGCAGGACTGCTCAGAGTCTCCTTCAGACTGCAGGACTGCTCAGAGCTTCCTCCAGACTGCAGGACTGCTCAGAGCCTCCTTCAGATTGCAGGACTGCTCAGAGTCTCCTCCCGACTGCGGGCTGGCCTAAGAGCTCCCCTCTCCCCAACAACCCCCGTCCCTGCAGCAGTTCACTGCTTTTCCTCACCCTGGAGGAAGCTCCCAAACCTCAGACACTTGTTAACTTCAGGAACCCCCTGAGCGGAAAGAGGTGTGTTACATCCTCCAGGGTAAAATGCTTCAAGTCGCTCATCCTCCTGAGATTAGACTCGGTAAAGTCCTGGATGATGTTCAGCTGCTTCCAGCGGGAAAATGTCACCAGCACTCTGAGCTCTGGAAGGATGCAGGGTGT